>ML391490.1:0-11065 GCA_005239525.1 Nicotiana knightiana
TAGGAAAACTGTTGCGACTACAAGCAAATTAACTGTTAGTGTAGCTTGGCAATAGCCAGCCCTATTGTAGGAAAACTTTCGTATCTATGGCATAGCTTGCTTGCTTGGAGTCTCTTGCTCTGTTCGTCCTACTGTAAATATTAACTGCTAAAACGCTGAAGTTAACCAATTACAAAACAAAAAAACTCAGCAAAGCACAAATTTAACACCAATAATTAAACATAAAAAAATAAAAAAAAATATCAGCTCCATAAAATTAAGGTGTAGATGACAAAAAATACTATAGAACTAACCCCTAACAACCTATTGAACATGAATATCAAAAAAAAAAAAACCCTATAGAACATGACTATCACAAAAAAAAAAAAAAANAAACAATGACGATCGTAAAAGCGAATAACAGGAGAGAGAGAGAAAGATCGTAATAGCGGGAGAGAGAGAGAAAGATCGTAAAAGCAAAGTATAGGAATGGAAGTAGAGGAATGAGGTTTACTTGAAGAGAAAGTAGGTTTGACTGCTTGTAAAAGGGTAAAATTATCTTTTCGAAAGGCTTTTAACAAAAAAACGGGTACCGATGCAAATATAAAAACAAAACAGGTACAGGTTAAAGAGGGGCGCCTAAATAGGGCGCCCCGTGCAATTTTTACAATGTTTTATGGTTCATATATATTGTTCAAAGTTAATACGTAAAGAATTATAATTATATTACATTTTTTAAATAAATAAATAATTTATTAGATAATTAATATATTAAACGATTTTAAAATCCCATATTAAGATCTTTTACATAATTCAAATAAGGAAATAGATAAAACTTTAAATAATTTTGAAAAGGGGATAACTTTCTTAAGTATATTACCATTATTTTTATAAAATTAGCACATTACAGTTTGTTATAATTTTTTCTAAATAAATAAAAAACTTAGTATTATATATTTAAAATAATAATTGATTTTTTTTCCTATTTTAAATTTCTTACATGGTTCAAAGTAATGATTAGACAAATAAACTTTAGTTGATTTGGAAAAAATGATAACTTTCAAAGTTTTTGACATAATTCTACGTTTAATATTTTGCACCTTTTATACACCATACAAGTTTGCTTGATATTATATTTTGTCGTCCTACATATTTTTACAACTTCCACAAATACTAAACATGGAAAGATAATATTACTCATTTAAAATCCTAAATATTAGGACTTCTTACCTAGTCCAAATAAGAAAAAAATTAATAATTAAAATTTTATTTGATTTAGAAGTCCTAAATATTAGGAAAAAATAATTAAAAATTATAATTTTTTCCAATTTAAAATTTAATTTTTAAAGGATAAAAAAGGCGAACAACATTTCGCTAAGGAGTTTTGTGCTTTTAATATATATATATATATATATATATATATAGATAGATAAATAGATAGATAAAACACTAAAAGAATGTGTTCATGAAAAATAAAAGATCAGGATACTAACTGTTTTTTTTTACACTCTTCAAACTGAATGTCCAAACTATTGTCTTATTCTTTTTTTTTTTCCTTATCAACCTACTAAAGCTTTGACCTCTTAAATAAGGTTATTAAATGATAAATTTTCTACATACTGATGTTAAAATCTTACTGATGGACTTTAATCTTTCTACTTAATGACTTCTTTATTTCTTGAGGTCAAAATGTGCGTAGTTAATATCCTACTAACTGATGTTCTTATTCTATTTTTCTTTTTGAACTACAAACATTTTGACCTCTTTAATTGGATATTAAATTAATGAGTTTCTTACTTATGATCTTATTTATTTCCTTTTGTCACCGACGATACGTTCTGCCTCTTTGCACAGTATTAGCGATACTAATAAAAGGAGTTTCCTACTTCTTGTCTTCTTCTTAATTACTTATTCCTATTAAGGTAATTTTGTTTTCTCAAAAAGTATTTTATTGTATTTACTATTTTATCCAATATAAAGTGTACTTGCGGAGGATAAAAAAGGCGAACAACATTTCGCTAAAACTTTTGTGCTTTTAATATAACTAGTTCGTGGCACACACGTTAGTAGACTATTCTTTTGGGATGTAATCACTTAATTATGACTTCTTTGAATCATTTCAGTTTTAAATTTCCTAAATTATCAGTTATTATTGAATGCTTTAAATTTAAGTTAAGTAAATGTTGGAAATGTTATGGATTAAATAAATGAAACCATTAGTCGAATAGTGTTGGCTTGCCTAACATCGGTGTTGGGTGTCATCGCGACCTAACATGGAAATTGGGTCGTGACAATTAACGTAATAGGTGAGTTCAAAATTGTTGGATATTGAACCTGCCAACTGTGAGCATGTGATTTTTCACCCACCATATACTCCTACAAAATTCAATAAAATAAATTAATTTCACAAATTTTGTTGAACTTTAGGGTTAATTGTGAATTATTTTTGCATTGCATATTCATAATTCATCCTTTAAAATTATTTAAATTTGCGTAATTAGGCGCATCATTATTATCAAGGAATTATATATTCATTATTTGCAATTAATTGAATAAAATAACAAACGGATGATGATTATTTGATGTAATATAGTTTTAATAACTAATTGCTAAATTCAGTCCTTTTTCCGAACAAATTGTGAAAATTGATTTTCTCTTTTAAATATATGAGTGTGAAATTAATTGCTTTACCCTCAATTTATTTACCAATCAATCTATAATTAGACTAAGTTAGAATTAATTAATACATTTTTGTGGAGTTTTAAGTTAATTTAAATTAATTAAGTAGTTTAGATTAGTTTAAAAAAGAGAATTAATTCGGACCTGGGCTAGAAATACCCAGGCCCAATCCCCATCTCTACACTACACTACCCATAACACCCCAGCCCAATTACCACATAACCCATCTGCCTCCCTCCCTAGTAATTCAAACGACCCCGTTTCATCCCTCAAGCCCCCTAGCCGTTGGATCTTATTGATCCAACGGTCTGGAACTAAGAACCCCTACGCTATATAAGTGTCCAAACGAACCCCCTACCCTCATTTCATCCAAAGCCCAACCCCCTCAAAACCCTAGTCGCCCCCATCCCTCCGTCTCTCTCTCTTCTGTTTCGAGAAAACCTAGCCGCCCTAGGTTTTCGCCGCCTGGAAATAGCCTACCGGCGGCGGACCGCCACCAAATGACCCCAAATCTTCACTAAACAATCTCTTTGCCATCCTCAGCCACCTCCCACCATTTGTTTCTTCAAAAATCATTCGAAAATCCCCAATTTCAGATCAAAGAACCCGAAACCTTAACCTTTCTTCTACAAGATGACTCGAAGACTTTTAATGACTCTAACCTACACGGACCGATAGCTCTCAACGAGGGCTATTGATTTTTATGGGTTTGAGTCATTTTCAAACCCTCCGGAGTCCGGCCAAGGTCCGGCTATTTCATTCTTTTCCGGCCAAAATCCCTTTAACGGGTATCCCTCACTCCCTTTCTATGTGTTCTTGATTGATAGCATGAATAGGCCGTAATTTACTCACTGTTTTCCTTCATTACATCATTGTTGTTTGATTCCGTTTACGTGTTCATATTTTCATTTTTAGTTTAAAACCCCAAATGTATTTAGCTTAAGAACTCTTTATCACTGTTTTGCGTGATTTAACTGTTTAGGTTTTGTATTTTTTTCTACTTATCGTGTAACCAAGATTAGTACTAAGTTTCCGTTTTCTTTTCTTTGCTGATTTTCAGGCGTCTATGTGTTTGTGGATTTTTTTGTCAAGAAATGAACATGAACGAACTAGTTAATTGAATCCCTAAACTCATATGCCTTTATTGTAGTAGTTGTCTGCTTGTGTATTGATTGAGGTTGTCGTTTTATTTTGCTGCCCACGTTATTAGTTGCAATTAGATGATAATCTCCAATTAATCATAGGTTTAGTTTCAACTCTTAGGTTATATTAGCATATTCAAATAACCTAGACAAACTAATTCCCCCTAGGATCAAGTGAAACTTAAACATATTTTAATACAAGTAAACTGACCAAGTCTAACAACTTAGTTAATTCTCAACCAAAATCCTAAACAAGTTGAAATCAGTTAATAATTAGAAAACTAATCAACTAATTAAGCTAAAACTCAGTTCTAAAACAGTGTATGGTCATGGTTCAACCTAGACTTATCAAGACTAATTTAGTTAGCAATAATTTCCTATAATCACTTGTTTAATAGGTTAACCTAGTCTAATAGTCTCTTAAGTAGTTAACTAAATCCTAAAAGTTGTCTAAGATAGCTAGTTCAGGATTAATTAACTAAAATAAATTAGTTAACCTAGACTTAATAGTTAGTCAAGTTTCTGATTTTAGTAATTGATTTGGATTAACCAAGCCAAATCAGTTAGCTTAGGTTAGGGAATTAAGTTGATTGACTCACATTAATTAACAAGCTAAACCTAGTTAACTAATAGGAACTTAATCAATTTACCCTTAACTAGTTTGACTCAACCATAGTTAAGAATAACTAGTAATCACCTAAAGAACATAACTAGGGTTAGGTAGCTAGAGTTAAATAATAACCCAAGTGAGTTTAACCTTGATTACCCAATGGTAAATTCAGGGACTCTAAGGGGTACATTAGGTAACTAAGTTTAGGAAAGCAGGATCTTAAGGTTAAAAGGGCATTTTCTAAAGAGGAAAGTTCTAGAATAGGGGCAGCTGTCCCAAAGATAGGGTTGACAGCTGCCCTATGTACTATTGAGTGCTGTTTTTCAGCTTTTGGATAGGGAATATTCCAAAGAATATCCCATTCCCAAATATCCTATAAATAGAATTTCATTTTACATATTCAAGGGACTTTTTTTGAACCTTGGGCCATGCTGAAAATCTAGATACAGAAATTTCATATACACACACAGTAGAAATCCTATACTGAAAGAACACTCGATTAGGTATAGAAATATCTAAAAAAATCTGGTTTTCTTCAGTCTTGGTATTCTTGAACTTGGGTGGTAGCTGACTAGTTTTTCTGGGTTTTAAAAGTTTATCTGGTTGAAATCTGTTTTCTTGCTGGTCTTGCTTCAATTTCTGGTTTTCCAAGCTTTCACTTTCTGGGCTTCTCTACTGCTGGTCTTGTTTCTTGTTAGTTGTTGTGTTGATCTCCAGTTTTTAGCATCTGACCTTTATTTGATCAAATTTTCTGTTGCTTTACTCTTAAAAGTTATGTATTAACTCTTCTTGTTCTCAATGAAATGCTGGATTGGAACTCTCTTCTTTTACTCATTGCTTAAGCTAGTTGTTCTTGATAAATAAGGCTGTTTCTTCTACTGTACGTAAATATGGTTTTATAGATGTTTGTTAGCATGATAATGAACCTGTGAGTGTGACAAATATTGTTTTGATATTGATATTTTTGGTTGGTGAATGTGGTTTAATGATCGTTTAGTTAATATTCATAGTTCCAAATAATAGAACAAGCTGCACTAGAATGACTGAATCTGGCCTTTTCTATGGTCAGAGTCTTTCCCTAAGAGTGCACAAAATATGCTTTCAATTGAGTCTCTTTGGTCACTAAAGAGATTCAATAAGCAAGTCTCTAGATAGGTTAGTATTAGCACTAGGGTAGATGAGTTTGACTGGTTGATAGTCAAATTCACCCCATAGTAGTGCATAAACACTAGTTGGCTGAAAGTTTACCCCTCAATAGAGTATAAAGGATGTAGTTAAGAAGGGCATTAGGGTGAGGAATTTGAACCTTTGAATGGTCAAATTCATCCCCTACAAATGCCTAGATAATTAAAGTGCCATATAGTTAGAATTATGTTAATGTTAGCACTAAGGTAGGTGAATTTGACTCTTTGGATAGTCAAATTCGTCTCATAACAGTGCATAAGCAGTAGTTAACTTGCTGGAATTGTCCTTTCAAAGGATGTAAAATGGACGATCAAAGGCTCACTAGAGGAGAAAAGCTGGAATCCTTTATGCTGATCAAATTTATCCTCTCGAAACGCCTAAATAATCAAGTTAAGGAATTAATATGGACTAAAGGTCCCAAGTATAAAAAAGACAAGTCCAGAGGTGAGTTAATTCTCCTATGATCACATTCACCCTGAGAAAGTGCGTAAATAATTCTGCCAGGTAATATGGTTTGAACACAAGCATTATCAGTATTAAAATTGACCTTTCTGTGGTCAGTTTGGTTCTGGTAGTTGCATAACACTCAATCAATTGGGGTGTTTACAGATTCCAAAGAGAAGGCTCAAACGTAAGGCTTCAAGGGAGTTTCGAGTCAGCAAATTAGTTAGAATTTTATTTTTAGTTTCTTTCATTCTGGAAAGTGTATAGTGGAAGTCAAGTTATAACCCCCTCCCTGTATTTCTTGAGCTTTCATTGTAATGTAATTTAAGACTGGACTGTACGCTTAATTTCAATTTTATTCATGTTCCTGAAATTTCGAGTTTGCATTTTTTTTTGTTCTGCAAATGATATTAAGAACGTATGTAAAACCTGTATAAACACACCGTTTGGATTTTTATTGAAAAAAATGTTTATTTCAAATTCAATAGAGTTTCAACATGGGTAGAATCAGTAGATTACCTTCAGTTTATCTTGGGTCTTGTGAATCTACGAAAATCAATGTATACATACGTGCGAACTTTAATTATTTGGAAGCATGAGATTAGTTTGTTTAGAATTGATAAGGATTACTGTTTCTAAATTAATAAAGACCGCCTGTGGTATGATCTTTGTTAGAAATCATAAAATTCTGGAAGAACTAGAGTGATTTCATCTTGCCCATCCGTATCAGAATTGACAAGTAACATATTTAGATATCTGAATTTCTTAAGTGTACATATCTGAACGAATGTGGGACGTTCTGATTCCCATACTTGCCATCGTTGGTTAAAAATAAAAATTCTTTCCAGAACTAGCAGTCTTATTACAAGCAGAACTGAATTAGGATGACCTAAAGTGATACAATTTGGGGCTAAATGCGACCATAGCCCAAAACATGCTATCTTTAGGCTATTGAACATCATTTTAGGTAATCCTTAGGTAGAATGAACACCTTTACTTTGAAACTTGACAAAAATTGATCATTACCTCAATATAATAATAAATTACACTCGGGAGTGGCAACTCATGCCCCCGACCCTTAACTCTAAACAACTAATAAAAATGCACATAGCAATCACGGGTGCATTTCATGTGACGTTCTTGCCATGTTCTCAAAAACAACAAGTGTACGCCATCGTAACTTGTCCAAGATAAATCCATAAATGTCCTAATCGATCTTAAAACTAAAACGCTCTTTCAAAAATAGAAAACTTAAAGAATGATCGAACATTGCCTCAAATAGACACTATAAACCCGTCATGACCATAGTCTTGACCACGTAATCTACACTTGGGTGCGACAACTCATGTCCGCGTCTTCAACTTCAAACTATAATAAAAATCATACGTTGTAATTGCGGTTGCATTTCATGTGGCGTAGTTATAATGTGTCCAAAAATAAATAAGTGCACGCCATCGTGACTTATTTCAAGATAAATCCGTAAATATTAAAAGCGGCTAAAAAAAAGGATAAAAGCACAACAAGTTTAAAATATGTAAATAATTAGATAATTAGGCCAAATATTAATAGTTAAGTGACCGTGCTAGAACCACGGAACTCGGGAATGCCTAACACCTTCTACCGAGTTAACAGAATTCCTTACTCAGATTTTTGGTCGTAGACAACTTAAAACAAAGTCAAAATTTCCTCGGTTTGGGATTTTTAAAATAAAATGGTGTCCCGGAACATCGTCAAAGATCCGGGTGGCGACTCTGAAATTAAGAAATAATCTCAAAATTGAATAATGTCACTTAAAGTGGAAAAACTCCCTTATCCAACCTTACAAAGGAAAAAGGAGGTGTGACACCAACATGAATAATTTAATTAGTTAAATTAATTATTAGCATTTGCAATGATAGATGTTGTATTGTATGAGATATTATGATGCAATGTTGTTGTATCCTATTCATAGAGGATGTTCTTGGTGTATGTTCGGTTGTTTCAACTAAACTATCATTGCCAAATTTTTTATTGTTGGCATCAATATTCCTCCTAAAAGTATAATATATAGTTGTCCACGTGAAAAAATATATACACGACAAATATAGTCCAATTTTGAGGATTGTTTGACCCTGTAACTTTTTATTGCTGATGTAACTACAAATCATTTCACTTGTCATCTTTTTTATTTATCACAAATTTTATGCCCATACAGTAAAAATGAGAACTACTAATCTATGATTTTTACAAAGCGGTGATACGTATAAACAATCATCAAATTATACGCATCCCTTCAAGTTAAAAAAACTAAGTAATAGTCAACTACTAAGAGTTGTCAACTACAATGTCCATCAATGCAACATGAATGCATGTACTGCTAAATAATTATGGAAAAATGATATGGTATCACAACGCAAAAAAAGAATTGACAATATTTTGACCTTACATTAGGTTTGGTAATAGAAACCCCAAAAAATTGGCCCTTAATAACCAAAATCATTTTTCTTTAAAATAGCAAAAACTTTTAGAACCCTCTTTTTTGTAACGACCCGACCGGTCGTTCCGAGAGTTTAGCACCATTTTTCCCGTTTCTGCTTCATTTTATGCGGTTCAGCTTCTTACGTTGTGTTAGATTGGCTGGCTCGGGTTCGGAGCGATTTTTGGAGAGAAATGAGGCACTTAGTCTCTTATCTTGGTTCAATAGTTAGAAAAGTCAACCGAAAGTTGAATTATTGGTAAACGAACTCGGAATGTAGATTTTATGGTTCAGATAGCTTCGTTAGGTGATTTGGGGCTTAGGAGTGTGTTCGGAAGGTGGTTTTGATGTCCGGTGTAGAATTAGACTTGAATTGGCGAAAGTTAGTTTTTGGCGATTTCCAGCAACAACAAAAAATAGGCTATCGGGGTCGGAATGAAATTTCGGAAGTTGGAGCAGGTTCATAATGTCATTTTGGATATGTGTGCAAATTTTTAGGTCAATCAGATGTGTTTTGTTTGGTTTCGGCATCATTGGCGAAATTTAGAAACTTCAAAGTTCATAGGCTTGAATTTGATGTGATTTTGGTATTTTTGCGTTATTTTTGGTGTTTCAAAGACTCGACTAAGTTTGAATGATGTTATGGGATATGTTGGTAGGTTTGGTTGAGGTCCCGGGGGCCTCAGGTGTATTTCGGATGCTCAAACGGGCACTTTTGGTCTTTAGGAGATTGCTGGTTTTCTGGTGTTCTAGTAGTAGTGGTTTGTTCATTGCGATCGCGTGAGTTCATCCACGGTCGCGTAGAGTAAAGTTTGAGGCAGGCAGATTTGTTCTATGCGATCGAGTAATAAGGTTTGCGATCGCATATGTTGGGAAATCTTGAGCAATGCGGTCGCATGGCTCCTTGTGCGATCGCGTAGGTGTTCTGAGGCGCGTGAGAGGGATGGATGTTTGAGCTATGCGAACGCGTGTGTGTGTATGCGAACGCGTAAAGTGGGTCTGGACTGTGCATCACGAACGCGTGGCTAGAGACGCGATCGCACTGAAGGAAATTATAGTGCTGGGCAGAATGTTTTAAAAGGCCATTTTTGTGAATTTAGTCTATTTTTCCTCCATTGTTGAACGGGTTTGGAGCTCTTTGAGAGGGTTTGAAGAGGAAATCGAAGGGAATCACTTGGAGGTAAGATTTTCGACTTCATAACTCGATTCTATGTCGTTTTCTAAGTAATTAAACCGGAAATTTGTTGGATTTAAACCCAAATGGGGAGGTTAGGTGCATGAGAATTGTAAATTTCTTTTGACGGTTTGAGTGGGAAATTGTGGTCCGATTTAGGTGTTCTTGGTATATATAAAATCATGGGAGGATGAGGATTCTTGTGACGTAAATTTTATAAAATTCCGAGACGTGGGCTCGGGGCTCGGGTTTGGCCAAATTTCAAGAATTATGTCTAAATTGATAGTTTTCGATTGAGTTTTGTTCCTTTAGCATATATTGATGATGTTAATCGAGTTTTGGTTAGATTCGGAGCAATCATGAGCCTATTTGAGGGGCAAGAGCATCGCAGAGTAGCTTTTGGGATGTTTTGAGGTAAGTAACGATTGTAACTCTAAACCTGAGGGTATGAAACCACGGTATTTGATATTGTTTCGGTAAATGAGGGCACATGCTAGGTGACGAGCGTGTGGGAGTGAACCTATAGGGATTGTGACATGGTCCGTCCCGTAGCGACTATTAATCCGCGCATTCGATTTGAAAACTTACGACATCCTGTATTTTGGAAGCTTATACTTGTTTATGGGCTGTGAGCCATGTTTGGGGCCTCGTGCCGACCTGTTTACACCCTCAGAGGTACTTTTACACTATTCTCACACTATCTTGATAGAACATCTGAACTCAGTCATGTTTACCACTTGTTATTATTTTCACTGTTATCACACTGTTTTGAAACTCTGAGAAGTATTTTGGGGCTGAGTCCATGAGTTGAGATGAATTGCCCGAGTGTCTTGTGAGGATGACTGAGTGAGGCCTAGCACCGAGTATGTGAGGATAGTTATGGATCGGGCTCCACGCTGCAACAATATATATTATATGTGGATCGGGATGCACGCTGCAACAATATATATTATATATGGATCGGGCTGCACGCTGCAACAATATATATTATATGTGGATCGGGCTGCACGCCGCAACAATATTTATATTGGATCGGGTTGCATGCCGCAACAATATATATTATATGTGGATCGGGCTGCATGCCGCAGAAATATATATTGGATCGGGCTGCACGCCGCAACAATATACATTATATATGGATCGGGCTGCACGCCGCAACAATATATATATTGGATTGGGCTGCACGCCGCAGCAATATAGCGCTTGGGCTGAAACAGCCCCTCCAGGAGTTTGTACACCCCCAGTGAGCGCAGTCGATTATTATATGGATTGGGCTGCACGCCGAAGTGTATGTTATATGGATCGGGCTCCACGCCGCAGCGTATGTTATATGGAGTGAGCTGCACGCCGCACCAATATACATTATATATATATATATATATATATATATATATATA
>ML391491.1:0-75794 GCA_005239525.1 Nicotiana knightiana
TGATAGAGACAACTAATCAAACTATAAGAAGTATCCGAGAAGTAAGTTCATCAACGGGGGAAATCATAACCTTAGACCTTTATCATTATTATTTACAACACATTGTTAGTGATTGCTAGTTATTATTATTGTCAGTAGAATTAGTAAAAATCACCAATTTATATTAAAAATTCTTGAGAGAATTGATTGAGTAAAAGTTTCGTATTCTAAAGACTTGATTGATACGTAAATTCCCTGTGGGATCGACTATGGGAATAATACCCCGGATTATATTTGCAACGCCCGTTTAGTATTTTATTAGACATAGTTGAGCGTGATCAGATGGCATCAGGCAAAGGCAGTTAAAGGTAGCCACATTGATTATATTCCATCATGTACTAGTTTAGTAGTTAGATAGTTATTTTTCATGTTTTACTTCACTTTATTTTGTAAAGACTGGGTGTTTTTATTTTATTATTAATAAAAAAGCCTCTAGGAATTTTTCGTGGTGGTATATTCGCTTAAGAAAATGATTAACTAGAACAGAAATAAAGATCAAACTTTTCTCTAGTGCCAAGGTAATAACTATGAAAAGTCATCAACTTTCCATGAAAGAGTAAAAAAATGGGACCTATTATGGGACATACAATGTAGTACATACTTATGATCATTACACTTCAATCGAGTTATTTTATTCAACCTCTTAGAAAAAAAAAGTAAATAAAAATACTTAATGGTATGGCAGTACATTTATACAAACGTCTACCCAAGCACACGCAATAGAACTATAGTCAGTGAAGTAAAATCCACACAATAATTTGACCTATAGACAATATCATTGTAATAAAGGTAAATATTCCAAAGGAATCATTATTACAATGCATAAAAGGGGAGGTACTTTTGACAGAATGAAAAAGACGTACAAGGTAGAATCGTATCTACATAATACGATCCTAGTCGAAATGTATCCATTTGTCTCATACAGGGGTCGTGAGAAGAGTTATAGTTTATATCCCATAGGGGCTATAATTATAAATACCTGGTATAGAAGTTCCTATAAAAATGAGAAACTCCCTACCTTTAAATACACTTTTAATAATTGCTTTACATAATAAAAAATAAATAGGTTTATGATGAAACCTAGAAATCGATCACTAATCCAATTTAAGTTTCTCTCAAGGATAGACCTTAACCGAAAACTAAAGAGTACCTACAGTAAATGATTGAGCTTAGTATTTTCTCCTATAAAATTGTATGCGGCAAAAATCGGCGATTTTACGGTCATTACGACGCTCAGAAGGCTCGAAGGTTCGAGTTTTGGCATCGAGGGGGGATATCGAAGGCCCTCGACGTCGAGGCAGTGTAAATCGAAGATCAACGAGGAAAGCCGGGAAATTCCCAAAGGGCACGTGGTTAAAGCTGACAAAATACACAAAATAGTATAAGCCCGTACCGTGGCATTAAATGGTTGTACCAACCATCTCCCTTTGCATTAATAATACATGTACTATGTTGGAATTCCCCCTGACATATAAAAGGGAACCTTCTCACTTTGTAAGACACATGATACTCAATACACAAGACTAAGAACATTCTCTGCCCTATAGCTCAAACATTCTTTACAATTGTCTCGTTGATTTATTGTCTTTCATTTATTTGTGTTCATTAATTGTTCTTCATTCATTGCTTATTATTGATCATAAAGAGTACATCTTAGAGGCCTTCGACACTGTCGAATCACTTTCGACCACCCATTATCGAGCCCCTGAGCTCGACCTCGAAACATATTCAGACTGACCTCGAGGCCTTATCTCTTCATTACTCGGTTTGCATAATCTTATTATCCTTCGCTTTTATATCATTTTCTCACCTCTCACTTAGCATCTATTTCCTAAACAACAGGTATTAAAATAGATCACATATTCTTAGAATCACAAAATCAAATATAATTGTAATCACCATTTTCAAGGTAAACAGTTAGGCGCCCACCGTGGGGCTAAAAATAATAGTGATTGTTTTAGTGCTGGTTTTCTAAAAACACAAGTTATTCATTACAATTTTTCTTGTCCACGAATCTTCAATTTCAGGTCAGAGATCTCTAACTCAGTGAATGCACATGAAAACAGCCGCCTTGAGGATCATAGAGAGAACGGCGCAGCTACTCCAGGTACCGGTGTACCACCACAAAACACTGAAGGCGCACCTGTGCAAATCCCCATTGATGAAGGCTCTCGCAACGCTCAACATGTCGATGTAAGCTCTCATACAGACGGAAGTATGTGTGAGGGAGAACAGCGTGAAGCACAGAGAGCCCCTGCTCAAAGGGAAATAGAAGTTAGCCTTCACGTCATTTTTGAGATGCTGCAAGCACAAC
Organism: Nicotiana knightiana; assembly: GCA_005239525.1. Taxonomy (NCBI): domain Eukaryota; kingdom Viridiplantae; phylum Streptophyta; class Magnoliopsida; order Solanales; family Solanaceae; genus Nicotiana; species Nicotiana knightiana. The sequence continues at coordinate 2,354 of ML391491.1, forward strand.
AAGTGGCTATTTCTCAGCAGTAAAGCCATCAAAAAACTCCAAGCACACCGCCACCGGAAATGGCTCCTCGAGGTGAACAGGAATCAGAGAGGTCGAGCAACAACGGGTCAGCAGCCGACCCCGCTATTATGAAGATTCTCGAGGACCTCAACAAAAGGATTGAATCAGGCAAAAAGAAGAAAGAAGCCAACGACAAAAAGGTAGAGATCTATAACTTGAGGGTCGATCAGATCCCGGGCATACCGTCAATTCTTAAGGGTGTAAATTCAAAGAAGTTCGTGGAAAAGCCATTCTCATCGATTGCAGATCCGAAGGCCATCCCTAAGAAATTCAGAATGCCCGATCTCCCGAAATACAACGGGACCTCGGACCTCAATGAGCACATTACTGCCTACACTTTTGTTGTGAAAGGGAACGACCTAAAAGATGACGAGATTGAACCAGTTCTGTTGAAAAAATTCGGAGAAAAACTATCCAAAGGGGCCATGATGTGGTATCATAACCTGGCCCCGAACTCGATAGATTCATTTGCTATGATGGCGGACTCCTTTGTAAAGGCGCATGCTGATGCCATCAAGGTCGCTACAAGGAAATCTGATGTCTTCAAAATCAAAAAAAGATAGAACGAGATGTTGAGGGAGTTCGTATCTCACTTCCAACTGGAACGAATGGAATTACCACCGGTCTCCGATGACTGGGCGGTGCAAGCCTTCACTCAGGGCTTGAATGAGCGAAGCCCGATAGCTTCAAAGAAGCTGAAGAAAAACTTAATTGAGTACCTCGTCGTGTTTTGGGCGGATGTACAAACCAGGTATCAATTTAAGATCAGGGTTGAGGACGACCAAATGGAAGCCCCATCGGGCTCGGTGTATCCTAGCAGAGTCTTAGAAAAGGAATCGAGGCTTCCAGAGAGAAAGCCAAGGCTAAACAAAGAAAGGTATCAACCATACATAGAGAATTAGATAATTATCCCAAGGTGTAACATACCTCGAAGTGATCAAAGGATGGACTGAGGCCAAAATCCTCAGGGACTCGTAAATAAAGCAAGGTTCGACGGGCACACAGGGCCGATAGAAGCACCTCGGTTATATGGGTACAATTTCAACATTGATGTTTCAGATATAGTATCGCTCATAGGTAAAATCAAAGACACCAGGTGGCCAACACCCGTACTATCAGATCCTTCTCAAAGGAACCCCACCCTGATATGCAAATTTCACGGTACTCACGGACATAGGACCGAGGACTGCAGACAGCTCCAAGAAGAGGTGGCCCGACTGATTAGCAAAGGGCACCTTCGAGAGTTCCTCAGTGACCGAGCCAAAAACCAATTCTGGGAAAGAGAGGCAAACAGGAAAAATGAAATAGAAGAACCACAGCACTTCATCCACATGATTATTAGAGGAGTCGACGTCCCTAGGGACCCATTTTCAAACGAACAAAAGTATCCATCACCAGGGAAAAGCAAACTTGGAGCTACATTCCTGAAGATGCTCTTCCATTCAGTGAAGGGGACACCGAGACCTTGTCTCAACCTCACAATGATGCACTGGTAATTTCTTTTCTTTTGAATAAATTTCAAATTAAACGTGTGCTCGTGGATCCAGGTAGCTCGGCCAACATAATTCGGTCAAGGGTGGTAGAGCAACTCGATTTGCTCGACCAGATCGTGCCCGCCTCCAGTGTCCTCAACGAATTCAACATGGCGAGCGAAACAATGAAAGGGGAATTCACCCTCCCAGTCAACATGGCTGGTACAACTCAAAACACCAAGTTTCATGTCATCGAAGGTGACATGAGATACAACACATTGCTCGAAAGGCCATAGACTCATAGTATGAGGGCGGTACGATCAACCCTTCATCAAATGGTGAAGCTCTCCACGAAGGATGGAATAAAAACAGTATACGGGGAATAGCATGCGACAAAATAAATGTTTGCAGTGCACGATATGGCACCGACACCGACACATTCTACATCGAAGGAGCCAAAAAACAAGCAAGTAGCCGAGTAAGCAATCACAAAATGCATCCTCGATGAACGATTAAAGGACCGTGCCGCGTCCTTGGAACGAGTAATTAAAGCACATCGAGGCTTGAACGCCACCACAGTTAAGGTACAACCCTCTCCCTCTTTACTTCACGTTTTACACTAACCTATGTGCAGATGTTCGATTGAAAAAAATATCACCCTCCAGCTCGAAGGCCTTAGGTTTCAACGCATCCGTTGCGCTCTTTTTCCCTCATGTCGGATTTTATCCCAAATTGGTTTTACCGACGAGATTTTTAACGAGGCAACACCCATATGCTACCTGAGGAGAACTCACCAAGTAATCAAGGCTTCTCTCTGATCAACCTCAAATACTGAGGGGTGTCCCTTCAAGATCTCTAAAATGTGCAAAAGAGGGTCTCGTAAGGAGAATAATGCATCGGGCCAAACGGTTGAATGAACTGTGTCCACATAGAATAATATAACCCTCGATGGTGAAAACATGTATACTTGTACCAAGTAATCGAAGAAGAATCTTTTATCAGCAAAACACTTCGTGCATTAGAGAAGTTTGCTATTTTCACAAGAAACGGCCCCAGAGCCCAAAATTAACCGACCACTCGGGAACTGTCCTCGACAGTCACCCCATCGAGTCACCAAAAACACGAAGCCATAAGACCTCAGGGCCGGCAACTTCGAGATCGTAAGCTCTCCATAAGGCACCAATGTAAGCCCTCCACGAGGCAACGTCAAAGCCATAAGATCTCGGGGCCGGCAACTTCATATTCGTAAGCCATCCATGAAGCAATATCAACAGTATAAGCCCTCCATGAGGCATAACCTCGACTCAGGGACTGTCCACGACAGTCTCCTAATCGAGTTACCAAAAACGTAAACAATATCAACTCCGACTCGGGAACTGTCCTCCACTGTCAACTCATCAAGCTGTCTAAATCGAAGCCGTAAGACCTCAGGGCCGGCAACTTCGAACTCATAAGCCCTCCACAAGGCAACATCAACAATAAAAGCCCTCCATGAGGCAATATCTACTTTGGCTCAGGCACTGTCCTCAACAGTCGACTCATAGCCATATGACCTCAGGGCTGGCAACTTAAAACTCATAAGCCCTCCATGCAGCAACATCAAAACTATAAGACCTCAAGCAAGGCATGTACTGACTCATAAAACCATAAAAAGTCATAATCCCGATATCAAAGTCAAGGTTATATATCGAACTTGTAAGACCCCTAAAAAGGCATACCCTCGATATAGACGCCGAGGCTATCTCACTCATGGACTAAAAGGCTACGGCCAAATACAATGACCACTTTCATAAGGCTCCGGCCAAACTAACGCGACTTGGAGACGTCCGACTATCGCCATGAAATCATGGGGACTCTAATTACTTTGAAAGAACTTCGAAAAGAACCGGTTAAGGGTCATACAGACCTAAATCGTAAGAGCCTAAGTCGCTAGGTACACTAACGGTCATATCGACCTAATGCGTAAGATCCCGAGTCTCCAGCTACACCGAAAATCATACCAACCTAACGCGTAAGAGCCCAAGTCGCCAGTTACAGGTCATACCAACCCAAAATGCCTCAGGGTCGATTTATAAACCTAAGGGTTGATGAGCTCGAGTCGAATCTGACTTGGAGACTGAGCCCAAAATGGTTAACTAAAGCGCCTAAGGGCCAAATGCGTAAGAGCCCAAGTCGCCAGCAACAGGTCGTACCGACCCAAAATGCCTCAGGGCCGATGAGGTCGAGTCGAATCCGACTTAGAGACTGATCCCGAAATTGTTAACTAAAGCGCCTAGGGGCCAAATGCATAAGAGCCTGAGTCGCCAGCCACACTGAATATCGTACCGACCTAAATGCGTAAGAGCCCACGGGCCAGCCTAAAAAGCCTCAGGGCCAATTTATAACCCCAAGGGTTTTATCTCGAAGTCCAATTCATCGGGATAATTATCGACAAGCAAATTAGAATAGACAAAGAATCTTTCATATATGTATGTGTACTACAAATATGCATTTACGACGCTCCCACAGGAGTTTTTACAAAGAACAGAGAAGGAAAACCTAATCTACTCTAGCAACCAGCTCCCTCGGAAGCCTTCAAATACCATCATCGGCACCGGAAGAAAGGAAAAACTTTGTGTCGATCTCATCTACCTTAGCCTACTTTATTTCTTCCGAGAGATCAAAGCCCCTAGCATGAATCTCTTCGAGCGTCTCCCTCCGAGACCTACATCGAGCATACCCATTGCCCCTTCTCTCTCTGTCAAAATCTCCCCTTAGCTCAGCCCGAGCATCGGCAGCATCTTTCAAATAAATGGCCACCTTCTTCTTGGCCTTTCCCCGAACTTCTTCAGCTTCAGCCTGGGCGTCCATGCCTCGGCCTTCATACTTAAAAGAACAGTCTTAAAATCTCGCTCGTCTAAATTGAGCTATCTTCTCAGGCATTACGAAGTTGTATCTCGAGGGTAGCAGCCTTGGCCAAAGCATTCCTTTGGGCCGAAACATGTACGCCTATTTGCGCCTTTAATGCATGTCATTCACAATTAACTTGCCCAACTTCACCCCAAAGGTGCTCCGACGCTTCTATCTTTCCCTGTAGTTGAAGCACCAAAGCATCAGTTCCCAAAAGCAAGAAAGGAAGCACATACTCCTCCAGGGTAAGGGTTACCTGACACTCAAGATTTCCTTCAAAGTTCCGGCTCTGATGCATCTCCATCCGAAGATGTATCAACTCTTTCATCTTCTTATTTCAAAGAAGCTTGAGAGACTTTTCCTTACCCAAAGTTTCCCGCAACCTGGTGTCACAGCGAAGCAGGTCGAACTTGAGTTTTTCAAAAACCTACGGAATAGAAACTTCAGTTCAAAGAATGAAGATTCATAGCTGAAAAGCCAGCAAGGCCGATCAAAACTCACCTCGGAGCAGAGCCGCTAAGCCTCCTCAAAAATTTAACATACATCTACTGGTATGGCCCCATCATCCCCAGTTGAACCGCTCTCAATAAGGAATGGTCACTCGAAACCCCACTTGGTTCGGACGGCCCCTGGTCCCGAGCGCCCCTAGAAGTACCTTCGAGGGAAGAAGCAAATGATGGTGGAGGACTCTTACTCTTTCTCTCTCGAGGAACCTCTTCTTCGAAGTGAGAGGTCTCAGGCCTGACAGAATTCGAAACCTCGGAAGGGCCCCTGGCTCGAGCCGTAGACAAAGAATAATCCTCTCGAGGAGAGCTGATGTTCGCTGAATCACTGACGTATATAAAGCTCTCTTCCGTGATGGTATCTCTTTTATGTCTCCGAGAAGGCCCCGCCTCAGTGAGAATATCCTTACCCATCGAGGACCTTTTTCTCTTATTATCCTCCCTCGGCCCCGAAGTTAACGGGCCTTCCCTCTCCTCGAAGGGGCACGGTCTCATCTCCGAGAACCCACAAACACTTGTGGTAGCGGAGCTAGTACACATAAAAGGAGACATTCATCAAAAGGGAAATCACATGAATCATACTGTGGTGTTTTTCTTCCCATCTGCCCTTCGACAGATCACGCCACTTGCGTTCGTCATATGTTGAGGAAGCTGCCAGCCTCCGAGTCCAGTCCGGCATTCACAGGACAGCTGAACAAGAGAAAAAGAAACACTCTTATAAATCAATCAGAGCAAAAGACATTAGGGTACGACATGCCACTTACGTTTGAAGTTCCATTTTTTGGGAAATGGCAGGAACTTTGCTAGAATGATATCGACGGTCATCACTCAAAAAAACTGACTCATCCATCCTCCATTTTGGTCCTCATCATCGTTGGCAATGAAAGGCTTGGTGGACAAGTGTCACAATGCAATCAGGCCTCGACAATGCTGAGCCTAATATAATCTAATAAGGTGGCTGAGGGTAAACTCGAGCTCAGCCTTTTCAATAAAATACCTCATCATCAGCACTATCCGCCAAAAGGACGGATGAATCTGAGCCAGGGTGACTCGGTACCTTTTGTAGAATTTGAGCACAAGTCGATCAAAGGGGCCTAATGTAAATGGGTACGTATACACGGTCAAGTATCCTTCTACATAAGTCATGATGTTTTCTTCTCGAGAAGGTATCTGCACATCACATTTTCCCCCAGTCGCAGTTTCTCCTCATGGCCTTGAGGTGGTTTTCTTCTATCGATTGAATGAACCTCGACGCGTGCTCTAGATAGCTCGGGGCGTCGAAGGGTTTCTCTAGTGCAAAGTCTTTCTTCAATGCAAAGCAGCTCAAGGTTAACTCGCCATACACCGGCGGTATACCACCGTCCAGGCTAGGAGCAGACGTAGAACTTCCCTCTTCTTGGTGGATGGATTCGGGCATGGCAGCCATATCTACTCAAACATAGGTAAAGAGGAAGAGATGAAAATAGCTTCTCAACATGAGAAAAGGAAGAGAACGTTGAAAGTAAAGTTAGTTTTGCAAAGTTTCTAGATTTAGAATGAAGAGGAAGCAAGAATATATATAAAGCAAGTGGTGGCTAAAGTTGTCATAACGTTTGGGGAAGTGTACTAGTGGGGACACCTCGGTCACTTCGCAGTCATATCACATAAATGACACTGTCATACAGCCGCTCGAGGGATCGAAGCTCCCATGATGGCCTAACCTCGAGAAGGTGTCCGATCTCGAGGGGATCTGTTATTGAAAGTACGGGTTTCGCAGGGCTAGAAGTCAAAGCTTGAAAGTTAACTTTTGCACAAGCATTGCAGAACAAAGTTTGTAGATATGTAACAACGAGGTATTTTATTTCATGAAATGCATTTACAAGGATTTTTCTATAAAAATTCCATCGAGAGTTACATATACAGAAAGAGAAAAAATCAAAATTGCAGGAGAATCTCCTCTTTGCCTTCGCTGCTATCCGAGCCGCTTTCAGAGCCCTCGTCCGACGTAGTCGGCATTTTCGATTCTTCCTCCAGGGCCCTGGCTTCTTAGATCTCAGCAAAGAGATCGACGCCCTTAGCTCTCACTTCCTCAAGGGCTTTCCTCTTGGCTTGAATGCGGGCATAAGCAACTGCCCGAGCAAGCTTTAGCTCGGCCTTCTCAGATATCTCTCTGGCCCGATCATTCGCAGCAGCAGCATCTCTCTTGTATGAGGAGAAAAATTCATTAGCCTCAGACTTGGCTACAGATAGTGCAACAGCCTCCTCCTGAGCACCTCGAAGAAGGTCTTGAATCGAGGATAGCTTCCCCCGAAGTGCCTCCCTCTCTGAAGCCGCGATATCATTCAGCCGAGCCAGATCTAGGATTTCGGTATCCTTGGTCACAACTTCCTTTCGAAGCCGCTCCAACAGGGCGTCCTTCTGCCTAATCTTAAAAGTAGAAAATAATTCAATCAGCACCAAGTGTGGGTACCAGCATACCTTCTCGGTGAAGTTGGCCCTCTCCCGAAGCGCTCTCTCCGAGCTTTCCCGGAGGTTGGTCAATTCCTCCTCCTTTCGATCACATAAAGCCTCCAGCTCGACCGACTCTGAAATAAGCTTCTCCAGCTCCTCGCAAAGATGAGTCAACTCATCTTGCATCTTGGAGAAGGCTTGGTCAAACGGCTTCTTGACATGTAGCACAGAGAAGGAAAATCAGAAAACAAGAATAGAAAATCAAAGAATAACATATTATTTCTTAAATGTCACCTGCTTTGGGAGCCTCTCGGCTTCCTGGAGGGCAACGGGGGCATCAAAAATGGTCTACTCATCTACCCCATCGAAATAGTCTCTAAATGCATCATCCTTTCCCCGAGAGGTCTCCAAACCGGGAACACCCCTAACTTGGGAATCTCATATCTCCCCTGGAGAAAATAACGGCCCTGAGTGAAATCCACCGGTGGCATCAGCCTCTATCGAAGCTTCTTCCTGATCCCGGAAAGCTACAGTAGCAAGCCCTCCGAGCTCCTCAATACGGAATGTGCCATGTATGATAAGCGTCTCGGGGACTGCGCCCAAGCCCTCCTTGAGGGTCTCCTCTACACACGGTGGGTATGCATCGACCGCCTTTAACTCAGCAGACGACCACCCAGCAACTCTCGAAGCATCAACACTTTGTTTTGCCCTTTGTACAAAAAGGCAGGCATCATCACTCTCTTCCTTGGCCCAATGGCTCTCAGCGGCCGTCGAAGACAAGACTGTCGCATCGATCTTGGGCTTCCGAACCTTTGTCCTTTTTTTATTTTGGAGACTTCGTCGAGGCCTCCTTCTTCCTTTTCTTATCCTTGGCGGTCTTTGGAGTCTCTTCCTCACTAGGTGGGGGCGGTCTATCAACACGCCTTCTCCGAAGCCTGCATAAACGTGTTATATCAAAAAACATCACCATCAAAAGTTCTTAAAAATAATGAGAAAACAATAGCAACAAGAGCATATCGTGGAAAGTGCTTAGTCAAAATTTGAAGGTTTGGAGAAGATGAAGAAGATGCAAAATTATGAAAAGGCAAGTGATTGGAGTATTTATAGAGGCCCTTTGGGCATGCTTAAAGTGGAAGGGTCGAACCTATGATGGTTCATGGGCTTCTCGAGAATTGTTTTGACAGTGACCTCTGCGCAGATTTTTGCGTCACATCATTTAATACTCCGAAGGGACTTATGTCATAATAGGGGTGTCGAAGAGGCAACAAGTCAAGACCGTTTCTTATCACTCCATTCTAAAAAATACGGGGACTATCTGTATACGGAAAAAATCGGAGAGCCTGATTTTACGGTCATTACGACGCTCAAAAGGATCGAAGGTTCAAGTTTTGGCATCGAGGGGGAATATCGAAGGCCCTCGACTTCGAGGCAGTGCAAATCATAGAGCAACGAGTAAAGGTGGGAAATTCCTAAAGTTCACGTGGTTAAAGCTGACAAAATACACAAAATAGTACAAGCTTGTACCGTGGAATTAAATGGATGTACCAGCCATCTCCCTTTGCATTAATTACACATGTACTATGTTGAGATTCCCCCTCACATATATAGGGGACTCTTTTCACTTTGTAAGACACTTGATACTCAATACACAAGACTAAGAACATTCTCTGCCCTCTAACTCAAACATTCTTTACAATTGTCTCATTGATTTATTGTCTTTAATTTATTTGTGTTCATTAAATGTTTTTCATTCATTGCTCATTATTGAATAAAGAGGCCATCTTATAGCCCTTCGGCACTGTCGAATCACTTTCGACATCCCATTATCGAACCCCTGAGCTCGACCTCGAAACACATTCAGACCGACCTTGAGGCCCTGTCTCTTCACTGCTCGGTTGGCATAATCTTACTATCCTTCTCCTTTATTTCATTTTCTCACCTCTAACTTAGCATTTATTGCCTAAACAACCGGTATTAAAATAGATCACGTATCTTTAGAACCACAAAATCAAATATAATTGTAATTATGGTTTTCAAGGTAAAGAAAAATTATTAACCCTAGAGATATGCTAATATGGAGAGGATAAAATTTTTTCAAGCACCGACAAACCGAAACTGCCCTTTCTTCCAAATAGCGAAGGACGGCTTATTCATATTTCATTTGATAGTCAAAGGTGAATTAAAAGCTAAGTTGTGAGAAAATCTGTCATTTTCTTCCTTTGCAGCTTGCTCTATAAATTCATTAGCAATATAACAATACAACACTAGATATAAAAGTAACTAGTACAATGAGTCAGGGTAGGTAAATTCAATAATAAATGCATGTTGACATTCCAACCTTATTTCTTCTTTCAGGGAGAGCTAATGGGGGTATTTCGGTTTATAGGTGTCACGCCTCGAACCTGGGGGCGACACCGGCACCTGGTGCCTCACCTATTCTTGCGTATCAACTTGCGACCAAGGGACTCTGAACATACAATGTCATAATTTGGCCATGGGCCACATTGCAAGACAATTGCGAACGCTGACTAAATTTCAATATAAAGTTGGTCCGACAAGGATTTCATAACTACTATAGCTGGCAAACCGACAAAATATACATAAAAGGCCTACAAGCTCAACATACTGCATTAACTGACAAGATATATCAACAATCCTCTACTGATGGATGTATTGGATCGGAACAGGGCCCCGACCTACTCATAACATATATACATATATACACAAGATGTATGTAAAGCTCTAGACCCGGCAACTCCGAAGGGCATGGAACTTACCGATCAAGCTGAACTCGGGAAACACCTGATAGGGAGGTCTACTCGTCTGTCTGTCTTAACCTGCACGCATGAAATGCAACTCCCCTAGAAAATGGACATCAGTATGAAATAATTTACCGAGTATGTAAGGTAATATACTGAAAGCTGAAACTTGACTGATAATATAATAACTGAAAGCAATTGAGAGTCAATGATAATTTGAAGATATGCTCACTGCTGATACTGACTCATCTATCTCAATATAGTAAGTAAAATAGTTGTCCGGCCTTATAAGGCTCGGTATATATAACTGCTCTACCATAGTAGGCTCACTCATAGGCGCTCAACCATACTAGGCTTTGTATCTCATCCATGTCGGGCTCGCTCATAGGCGCTCGACCACAGTAGGCTCGGTATATAACTTACCATCTGATTAGAGGTTGGCCAATATGGGCCTGCCCCTCGATTATAGCTCGATGACAGTGAAAATACTATAATACTGTATATATAGACTCTCTTCTCTCTTAACTGGAAGAAGACAATACTCAATTGAATATTAAGTCCCGATAAGGGAGAATATTGTAACTTAAGAGACTAGGATAATGCATATAAATTCGGTAGTATGAACTTTTGTTTATGCCTCGTTATCAAACATATGTAATTACGAGATCATGCCAAAATGAAGAAAAGGTTTAACCTTAACATACCTGAGTCGATTCTCTTGACAATCCTTCCAACCCACGCCAATTGCGACAACATGTAACGGCGGATCAAAGTAGGGGAAATCAATATGATATTCTTGAGAAAAATTGCACCGTACTCCCTTAGAATCACACAATACCGTTGCTTTTACCTTGTGAAATCTCGCATGGATTTATTGTAGCTTCATCCATAACTTATCAAATATAAGCATTCCTCTTTAAAGCTTATGAACAAGATTATTAATTAGGAAATTGAATGTTTACTACTATATGCGAGAATTATGACCGCGACATTGTTGGCTTTGTTGATAACATTCTTTATCCAAATGAAATAAAGTCCTTATCTCTTAAAAATTTTCCATCTTGCAAATTCATTTAAGAGTCACCTAATGGCTCTTTGTATGGCTGCTACATTGGAGAACATTTCCCACTCAATGATTTTTGTGATGACCCAAAGGGTCATCTTATGAATTAAGACATTATTCTGGGCTCATTAGCCTTAAAAAAGATAAATTTTATTTACCTCAATTTTCGTGCACAGTCCGGGCATGAAACCGGAAAGCTTTTATGTGAAAATATGAGAAATAATAATTTTGAAATTTAAAATTTGGTTTTAGTTGACTTCGGTCAATATTTTGACCAAACGGACCTGGATCCGTGTTCCGACGATCCTGAGAGGGTCCGTAGTAAAATATGGGACTTGGAGTATGCCCGGAATTGAATTACGAGGTTCCTAGCCTTAGAAATCAATTTTCGAAGAAAATTATTTTGCTGGATTAATAAGGAAATAAAGAAATAAACTAATGTGTGAAATCATTGGTATCAGGCCCGTATTTTAGTTCCGGAGCCCGGTGCAAATTTATCATGATATTTAAGTCCTATTTGTGAAATTTGGTGAGAATCAGAGTTGATTTGATGTGATTCGGACATCCGGTTGAGAAATAGTGAAATTGAAGTGTTCTTGAGGAAAATCATGAATTTGAGGTTAAATTTGTAGTTTTTGATGTTATTTTTGTGATTTGATTGCATAAGCAAGTCCATATAATATTTTTAGACTTGCGTGCATGTTTGGTTTGGAGCCCCGAGGGCGCAGCTGAGTTTTAGATAGGCTACGAAGCAATTTAGACTTAGAAATCTCAGCGGTGCATCATGTGTCTATCACCAGGCCTCTGATCTCGCAATTGCAACATCAGGCTTCGCAATTGCCGTAATCCCGTGCTTTACCAACGCATTCAATGGATTCCACCATGAACCGGGAGCGGGCGAAGACATGCAGCTTCCATTTTCGGGGTACACAGTCACGTGAAGTTGGCAGGTCTGGTAAAAGCGAGGATTTTGATCGCAAATGCGAACCAGGCCGGGGAAGTCCATCCTTGCAAATGCAAGATTTTCTTCGCAAATGCGAAGGCAACAGGAATTTTGAGGGGTTCGCAATTGCGAACCCTTGATCGCAATTGCGATAACTGCAACCTATTAAGTGGGATTTAAGACGTGATTTTCGCCCATTTTTTCAACTCTTTCAAACCCTAAACCTCCATAGACGATTTTCCAAAGACTCAAACTTCTCCAAATCATTGGTACGTGATCTCTAACTAATTTCTTTCAATCCCTAACAACTTTTTACAAGATCTCATCATAGAATCTAGAGTTTTCATGGTAAAAAATTGGGATTTTTGGGTAGAATTTATGAATTTTGAAATTTGGGAATTTAGACCTCGAATTGAGGTCAGATTCCAAAATCAATTGTATATCCGGGCTCGGGGGAGAATGGGTAAACGGATTTTGGTCTGAACCTCGAGTTTAGACCAAGCGGGCCCGGGGTCGATTTTCATTTTTTGATAGGAAAACCGTGATTTTTCATTAAAGTTAATGCCTTTAGAAATAATTAATTATATTGAACCAATTGTGGTTAGATTCGAGTGGGTTAGAGGCAAATTCTAAAGGAAAAGTTGTGCTTGAGCAGTGAATTTCTTGTGAGATCGAGGTATGTGTTTGGTTTAACCTTGGGTTGAGGGAATAGGAATCCCAACTCAAATTCTATGTGAATTTGCATATGTGTGGTGTATAGGTGAGGTGACGAGTATCTATGCACATCCAAACTATCTGTTGAACATGATCCCTTCCCTGTTCCCAATTTGTTTGATTCCTGGCTTAATTGTTTTCATGATTTTCATGCCTCCATGTCCACTTGTTTTCGTCAACTTGTTGTTAGATATCGTTTCACGTATTTGGAAGTGTTATTTGATCCCTTGGCGTCATTGTTTTATAAAAAGGGTTGAGCTGGTTGACGGTGTTTTACGATACACACAGTTGGTTTCATTGTGAAATAATAATTGATGAAGTTCATGAATAGTATAGCTTTCTGTTTACAATTGTTGAGACATAGATATTGTGAAAGGATTTGGCCTAAATTGTGAAATATTTTTATAAATAAAGAGATGTGATTGTCCGGTGGGAGAGGGTTGCACGCCGCAACGAGGAGTAATAAGGGAGGATAGGTGGGATCGGGTTGCAAATTGCAATAGGAGAAATAAGGGTGATAAATATAGGGAGGAGCAATAAGGGTGGACATGTGGGGGCGGGTTGCGCACCGCAACAGGGAGCAATAAGGGAGGATATTCATGTTTTACTGTTTTGAAACATAAAGACTGGAATACTCACTATTTTATTGTTGTCATTTCATATTCTGCACTTACGGTTATTTTAAATTGAAATTTGGAGATTTTCGTGAGGATTGGTTATAGCTGAGATCTAGAAAAGTTAACCGAGTTGTTTTTTGTTGTAAGTATTGTGTAATTTGTTATTATTCCCTTCTTATAATATTATACATTGTATCCAGGTTATGTTATAAATGCCCCGATGTACCTCGTCACTACTTCGTCGAGGTTAGGCTCGGCACTTACCAGTACATGGAGTCGGTTGTACTGATACTGCATTATGCACTTCTTGTGCAGATCCAGGTACCGGCCAGAGCTAGGTGAAAGTAGTAGCTGATATTTTTCGCACGGAGACACGAGGTAGATCTGCTGGTGTCCGCAGATTCTTGGAGTCTTCCCTTTATTTTTTAGATTGTTGTTTTATTTCATTCAAAATAGAGATATATTTCTTTCAACCAAATACTTGTATTATTCTTTAGTAGTTCGTGAATTGTGACACCAGACCCTAGGTAGTTATATAGTTAGTATTAGTTCGTGATTCATTTTATCTTATCGATTATTATTCCCGATTGCATTTATTGGAAAGTATTAGATTTCTTTTTTATTTTAAATTATTTTATTGTGTTTAAGTGAACTTTTAAAAGAGAAGGTTAGTAAAGTTCTAACATTGGCTTGCCTAGCAAGTATGGTGTTAGGCGCCATCACGATCCTGAGGGTTAGAAATTTGGATCGTGACAAGTTGGTCTCAGAGCACTAGGTTGCCTAGGTATCACAATTCACGAACAAGCTTAAGAGAGTCTGAAGGATCGGTACGGAGACATCTGTACTTATCTCTCAAAGGCTATGAAGTTAGTAACAAACTCATTTTTATTTCGACTATGTCGTGCGGTTCTTGTTATCTCAAATACTGATAGAACTGTTCTATTCTCTCGCAAATGGCGAGAACACGTGCTTCATCTTCCGCTGACCAACAATCAGGTCCCCCAATAGCAGCGACCCCTACTAGGGGTAGAGGCCGAGGCCATGCTAGAGTCCGAGGCAGGGGCAGGACTCAGCCCATTGCTCAGACAGCTTGTAACATGGCCGAAGAAAAAGTCTAAAGGCTCAGAAGGGTTTACTAGGGAAAATTTGCACGGGTAGGAAATTCAGGCAAAATAGCAGTCTAAGGAAGCTATCATTTATTTTCAAACCAAGTTAGTCTAGGGTTTCCCCTTGGAGCACATTACGGGCAAGTTCTAAACTACAAATGACGTAAGAGAACTTCCCAATAAATCTCACCACTCAGGGCACATGAAAACTCAAGTGGATTACAAATCCAAAACCCAATTGAACCCAGTGAATCTCAAGGAGATCACATATAGCCTAAGAAACTAAATTGAGTGATAATAATCTTTACTTCAATAATTTTCTTTTTCCAAAAATCAATAATTCATATGCCGAGGTTTAAATCATGTTGGTACCAAGCAAGACACAAATTGGCCAATGGGCACAACCCCAATTCAACCCACTTATTCTTCCTAAATTAACGAAAACCATATCTAAACTACAAGACTAATTCCTTAAAGAAAGTTGCCAAGCTATCCATTATCGGGAAGAGTCGAAACAAAATTTTACCAAAAAATTACCCAGTTCAAAAAGAAAAATTGGCATCCTCGGAAAAAGGAACGTGGTGAAAAGAAAAACAAGGATATCTCCACCAAAATAAAACATACCATATATATAACATAACAATTCACATGAAAACAAAGTAACGTCACAATGAAAACACAAAAACAAAATACCAAGTCACATGAAAACAATAATATCCCATCCACAGTTATATAAGAACCACCCCCCCCCACCTCAAAATGTTGCAATGTCCCCAATACAACTAATCAAGATAGAATAAAATGGTGGTGGGTGCTCCCTGAATACTGTATCAAGTGCCCTCCTCACTATCAGACTCTGTCGCATGTTCCTCTCCTTCTTCCTCGGACCAATGGACTAGAACATCATAATCCTCTTCCGGCTCGGTCGATGGTAGTGGCTCTTGAGGCTTTAGAACTTTCAATAGCTTCTTCACACCCTTCCACATGCGGGTGAAGAATTTATCTCTCTTCTTCTCCCTTTTCTTCACCCTGGACTGTGCATTTGCAAGTTGGGCATGAGAAGAACTCAATCCACCGTGTGCCATGGCCAAACCGGTATATGCTTTCTCCAGATGCTTCAGGTGATCCCCCTTCTTCTTCTGATCATCACAGTACTTTTGAAAGTCTTTCTTTCAAACGTATGTAGAGGGTCCCTCGGATGTTTCCCCAGGTCCCTGAGGAAGGTGAGATACTAGCTCGTGAATCTACGGTATTT
This sequence comes from Nicotiana knightiana, assembly GCA_005239525.1. Lineage (NCBI taxonomy): Eukaryota > Viridiplantae > Streptophyta > Magnoliopsida > Solanales > Solanaceae > Nicotiana > Nicotiana knightiana. The sequence continues at coordinate 18,165 of ML391491.1, forward strand.
CCTCGAAAAGCATAGCAAATGGTCCTCCTGTGGAAGATGAAGGCTAGCTAACCTGCTCGGTCTGAGAGGGCAATCCCAATTTCCTCTTTTTGCTCTTGACAGCTCCGCCCTCCCCTCTCTTCTTTAAAGGGTTGATAGGATTTCCCGGCTCTATCCAGTTGTCCGTCGGAACCTCATCGACCCCAGCCAATTGGCATAACTCAGTGATAAGGGACGGGAATATCAATGATGGATTGTTTAGATACCGATACTCCTTCAGTTCATTGATGAATCTCACCAACATTGAGCGGAATACCATGAATAATGCATGCTACCATCTGGGCTCTCATTACAGGCACATTCCATATATCCGACACAGGAGAGACGCGACTGCATAGGATGGCCAGCCATATCTTAACTTCAGCAGTGAACTCCTTGGATGTGATTCCTTTCTTTTCCATTGCCCAAGGAACATCCACACTCGGGCATAATTTGGAGACCAACCAATCCCCTGGAACACAATCTATTGCACGTAATGGGCCCATATCATGGTCAGGGAGGTGATAGATGTGATTCATAGCTTCTGCTCCGAAATGCACCATTTTTCCGCGAATCCTCATCTTTGGTTATTTGACCTGATGGCCGGGAGATTTGCATAGAACTCCCTCACCCATTTCTCATTGGATCTGCAAGGTTGAGGGGCGAAACAGATCCAGCCCATGCCTACAAGTCTCTAGTAGAACTCAGGAAGACGTTCCTCGACCTCATCCAACACTATCCCGCTTTTTGGGAGCAACTTCTTCGAGATTAACTTGGCATAATACTTTTCCTGACACTCACGTGACAAGAATCCGTGCTGGTCATAATTTTCCTCAATCTCCTAAGGACTGTCTTGCGCGGATTCATCGGAGTTAGTGCTCATTTTAAGTTTATGTACCTGCAATCAAAGCATTGGATTGAAAATGTGGTATGGCTATGAAATATGTTGCAAAATGATTCCAAGATGTCAAATAAATGATTGGACAATTGAAACCATACTTAGAAAAAAATTTCAAATTTTCAAAACTGCAGGTGCCTGCTCTTTGATGTCACCGTGCTCGCAATTGTGAGAATTTCTTCGCAAATGCGTAGATGGTTGGGGCTGCCAGCTTTCGCAATTGCGACCACCTCTTCACAAATGCGAAGATCGCAAATGCGAAGGGGCCATCGGAATTGCGACCCATCGTCCCCATCCCTAGAGCAGTCTTTAGACTCAAAAACTTCTTCCATGAAATAACACTTTTAAACACTCCAATCAGTTTTTGGGCACTCAAATATGCAATAAACATCTCATATAACCACAAAATGCAAGAAAATTTCAACGATTTGGCCAAGAACTTTATATGTTACTAAAATCATGAGTGTCCCCAATTTCTAGCATAACATTGGACTCACACTCTCAACCAACCTCACCTAGAAATGACAACACGAAGTGGTGTTTTTCAAACAATTTGTGCACGAAAAATAGGAATTTATTTCAAGCCCTAGGTTTTGAGAAAATAAAAGAAGGAAGAAGAAGAAGATGATTTTATAGACATATAGAGCACAAAGATTCAACTTTCTTACCTTGATGCTGCAATTAGGAGTGAAAATGGTGGAATGTAGCAGTTGAGAGAGTGAGGAAGAAGAGGGTCGAGTATCTCTTGAGTAGCCCCAAATTTTCTAACTTTTGTTCAAAATGAAAAACATTTACCCAGTTAAAACCCCTCTGATGTCACATTTGTGACACCCCCTTCGCAATTGCGAACTCCTAAATTTTCAGCAGAGGCCGCAAATGCGACAGTTTTCTTTGATTTTACGATGGTCCTGTCTTCACAAATGCAAACCTTAGTTGGCGAATGCGAACACTAATTCCGAAATTCTCAGCAACTACTGGTTTTTGCTCTCCGGTCACTCCGACCTTCTTGAAACAACTCCAAAAATTCTAAAACTTGGCAGATTGGTTAAAAACAATATAATGAGCTATAAAGAAAATTTCAAAAATGACTAAATATTTTGAAAAATAATGGGTTGCCTCAATCCAAGCGCCGCATTTAACGTCGTGGCACGACGCAAATCAGCTTTACCACTTTTCTCGTCACTTGGGCGATATGTATTGGGCACCTAACTGGGAATCAAGCTTGTGACCACGAGCGGTGGGGTGGTAAGTTGATGATCAAGCCAAACTATAAATTCTTCATTTTGCATTCTTGGCTTTCTTGTGAGGAATGTCATTTTGCCTTGTTGTTTTTTTTTTCAGATTGTAAATTGTATGGCCTTGCCTTTCCTCCTCGTAATCCCTCCTCGACTCGTGTAGTTTAACTTCCATATCACCACACAAGTCCGATATTGAAAAAAAATAAAATTCTTGGAATGTGACGTCAACCCTCCAAATTGTGATTGATCCAGGATTTTGACATCTTTTATTTCCCCCGGACTAGAATCAATCTCAACCATATTTTCAATTATACCGGTTGACTCTAATTTCTTATTTTCTTGGCATCACTAATACTCATGGAGTCGGTTGGTGGATGTTCAATTCTTGATTCCTCAAAGTAAAGCTCACTTTCTCCCTCGGGGTGAACTCTTCTTGACCTTCTCCCACACTTTCAAATTAATAGGAATAATGAGCCTCAATCAATGATTTCTAAATGACTACCCAATATTTTTCAATAGTTGGGTAGCCTTCCCTCTGTATGATTTTTCCAAGTATAAAGGAGTTACTCTTAAGTCCGACTGCAGTGGATAGGTCAGCATGTTGAGGCAACTACTTGGGAGTTCGAGTCGGATATACAGAGTAGATATCCCCACTTTTTTGCCAGTTCGGGTAATTTTTTATGTCCATTCGAGGACGAACGTTTGTCATCTTATGAATTAAGACACTATTCTAGGCTCATTAGCGTTAAAAAGATAAATTTTATTAACCTCGATTGGTGTGCGCAGTCCGGGCGTGAAACCAGAAAGCTTTAAAATATGAGAAATAATAATTTAGGAATTTAAAATTTGGTTTTAGTTGACTTTGGTCAACATTTTGAGCAAACGGATCCAGATCCGTGTTAAGATGATCCCAAGAGGGTCCGCAATAAAATATAAAACTTGGGCGCATGCCCAGAATTGAATTCCGAGGTCCCTAACCTTAAAAATCAATTTTCGAAGAAAATTGTTTTGCTGGATTATTGCGGAAATAAAGAAATGAACTAATGGGTGAAATCGTTGGTATCAGGCTCGTATTTTGGTTCCGAAGATCGGTATAAGTTTGTTATGATATTTAAGTCCTATCTTTGAAATTTGGTGAGAATCAAAGTTGATATGACGTGATTCGGACATCCGGTTGAGAAATAGTGAAATTGAAGTGTTCTTGAGGAAAATCATGAGTTTGAGGTTAAATTCGTAGGTTTTGATGTTATTATTGTGATTTGATCACACAAGCAAGCCTGTATGATGCTTTTAGACTTGCATGCATGTTTGGTTTAAAGCCCGGAGGGCTCGGGTGAGTTTTGTATAGGCTACAAAGCGATTTAGACTTAGAAATATCAGCGGTGCATCTGGTGTCTATCACTAGGCCTCTAACCTTGCAATTGCGAGATCAGGCTTTGCAATTGCAAAGTTGGCAGGTCTGGTAAATGTAATGATTTTGATCGCAAATGCAAACCAGGCCGGGGAAGGCCATCCTCGCAAATGCGAAGGCAGCAGGAATTTTGAAGGATTCACAATTGCGAACCCCTGATCGCAATTGTGATAACTGCAGCCTATTAACTGGGATTTAAGACGGGATTTTCACCCTTTTTTCAATTATTTCAAACCCTAAACCTCCATAGATGATTTTCCAAAGACTCAAACTTCTCCAAATCAGTGGTAAGTGATCTCTAACAAATTCCTTTCAATCCCTAATAACTTTTTACAAGATCTCATTGTATGTGGTCGATGTCGGGGACTCCGATATCGAGGTCTACGAAGCATGCCAAGCCCAACCTCGAGGGGGAAAAGTAGAAAATGAAGTTTGACCTCGAGGTTGCATGCCTCGAGAAAGCATATCAGGGACTCATCTCAGCATACCTCGAGACAGTACGAAAATCGACGACCGTCATGGAAAGGCGGGAAATTCCCAAGGGCCCGTGGTTAGAGCTGACAAGGTCTGCAAGAATAGTACAAGTCTTTACTGAGCCGTTATACAGCTGTACCAGTATCATTTCCTTGTCATAATTGTACATGTACTATGTTGGGACTCCCCCCTCCTATATATAGGGGACCTCTGCCATTTTGTAACGAACACATGAATATTCAATACAATAGAACATTCTCTGCTTTTCTTACTTAAACGTGCTCAATGATTGCTCTATAGTTTTATTGCTCTTTACTTATTGTCTTCATTTATTATTCATCATTAGCCGTAAGGTTATCCCTGACCCCAATATCATTGTTTATTCGTCGATTACTCATTAGTAATGGCCCTAGCTAGACCTCGAGGCCCCATGTTCCATCCAGCTCGAGGCCCAGCTCTGTGACAATATCGGTTTGCATATCTTACTTCTCTAACTCACACTTAGAATTTCCTATCTCATAACTTGCATTAAGATAAACCACATATTTTTAGAACCACAAATTATAATTGTCAATACCATTTTCAAAGTAAACAGTTTGGCGCCCACCGTGAGGCTAAAAATAATAGTGATTGTTTTACTGATGGTTTTCTGAAAACACAAGTTATTCTTCACACTTTTTCTTGTCCAATAATCTTTGATTTCAGGTCAAAAATGTCTAACTCGGTAAATGCACATAAGAACAATGTCCTTGAGGCCCATGGAGAGAATAGTGCAGCGGCCCCAATCACCGGTGTGCCACTACAAAATCCTGTGGTAATACCAGCAGCACTCCCGTCGATGCGGCCTCTCACAATGATGTGTGTATCGATGTAGGTTCTGATACCAACGGAAGTGTGTGCGAAGGTGACCAACACAAAGCGCAAAATCTCCAGCTCGAGAAGAAAGAGAAGTTAGCCTACAAGTCATTTTTGAGATGTTACAAGCACAGCAAATGGCTATTGCTCAGCTACAGAGCCAGCAAAAAACTCCAAGCACAGCAGCACCGGAAACAGCTCCTCGAGTCGATCAGGTAACAGAAAGATCAAGCAACAATGAGTTAGCAGTAGACCCCTCTATTATGAAGATGCTCGAGGACTTCACCAAGAGAATTGAATCGGGAGAAAAGAAGATAGGAGCGAACGACAAAAAAAAGTAGAAACCTATAACTCAAGGGTCGATCAGATCCCAGGCGCACCTCCGATTTTGAAGGGGGTAGATTCGAAGAGGTTCATGAAAAAACCATTTCCATCAAGTGCGGCTCCAAAGCCCATTCCAAAGAAGTTCAGGATGTCGGATATCCCAAAGTACAACGACACCATGGACCCCAATGTGCATATTACCACTTACACTTGTGGTACAAAAGGGAACGACTTGAAGGATGACGAGATTGAGTCTGTATTATTGAAACAATTTGGAGAAACACTGTCGAAGGGAGCCATGATGTGGTATCATAACCTACCCCCAAACTCGATAGATTCATTTTCCATGTTGGTAGACTTTTTTGTGAAGGAACATACTGGTGCCATCAAGGTTGCTACAAGAAAGTCGGACGTCTTCAAAATTAAAGAAAGGGAGAACGAGATGTTAAGGGAGTTCGTATCTCGCTTTCAGATGGAGCGAATGGAATTACCACCGGTCTCCGATGACTGGGCAGTGCAGGCCTTCACTCTAGGCTTGAACGACCGAAGCTTGATAGCTTCGAAACAGCTGAAGAAAAATTTGATCGAGTATCCCGCTGTAACTTGGGCGGATGTCCACAACAGGTACCAATCCAAAATAAGGGTAGAGGATGACAAATTGGGAACCCCCTCGGGTTCAGTACACCCAAGTAGGTTGTTTACCAGTGAATCCATAACTCCAAAAAGAGAGTCGAGGCCGAGCAAGGAGAGATATCAACCATATGTTGGAGATCGAATAAACACTTCGATGCGGGACATACCTCAAAGTGATCGAGGTTAGAATTCCTGGGGACTTATGAGCTAGACCGGGTTTGACATGCAGTCGAGACCAATAAAGGCGCCCCGATTGTCGAAATGTAACCTTAACATCGATGACTCGGATGTCGTATCGGCAATAGGTAAAATCAAAGATACCAGGTGGCCGAAGCCCGTGCAATCAGATCCTTTCCAAAGGGATCCCAACTTAATATGAAAATACCACATCATTCAAAGTCATAGGACCAAGGATTATAGACAGCTTCGAGAAGAGGTAACCCGGTTGATCAGCAAAGGGCACCTTCAAAAGTTCCTCAGTGACCAAGATGAGAATCAATTTTGAGAAAGAGAGGCCAACAGGAAAAACAAATAGGAAGAATTGCGACATATCATTCATTTGATTGTTGGAGGAGTCAATGTCCCGCAGGGGCCCATATTCGAATGAACAAAAGTATCCATCATAAGGGAAAAGAAAACTCGAAGTTACATACCCGAGGATGATCTTATATTCGGTGAAGAAGATGTTAAGGCCTTGTATCAGCCTCAAAATGATGCACTTCTAATCTCTTTCATTTTGAATAATGTTCAAATTAAACATGTGCTCGTGGATCCAGGTAGTTTGGCTAACATAATCGGGTCGAAAGTGGTGGAGCAGCTTGGGTTGCTCGATCACATCGCACCCACCTCTCAATTCCTCAATGGATTCAACATGGCAGGTGAGACAACAAAGGGGGAAATCATCACCCCAGTCAACGTGGATGGTACAATCGAAGATACCAAATTTTATGTCATCAAAGGTGATATGAGGTACAATGCCTTACTTGGAAGGCCGTGGATACATAGAATAAGGGTAGTACCATCAACTCTTCATCAAATGATGAAGTTCCCAGCAAAAGGCGGTGTGAATATGGTGTACGGAGAGAAGCATGCAGCAAAGAAGATATTCGCGGTACACGACATGGCATAAACATCGACATCTCCTGCTTCAGAGAAGTCAAAAGAAAAGAAGATACCTGAGAGGAAAGTGGCCTATGAACAGTTGATGGAGGATGATGAAGAAGACTTCATCACTCCTCGAGCCTTCTTTTCCCCCCGAAGAATTGGACGCAACAAAGTAGACGGTCGAAGAACTTGAACAGGCCATTTTGATCGAGCATTTTCCAGACCGAAAGGTATACTTGGGAACGAGAATAACCCCCGAACTTAGAAGAAAACTCATTCAACTTCTTATTAATAACATTGATTGCTTCGCTTGATCCCATTTAGACATGACAGGGATCCCACCGGAAGTAACCACCCATCGACTAAGTGTCGATCCCAAGTTCAAATTGGTGAAGCAAAAAAGGAGGCCTCAGACTGATGTAAAACATACATTTATCAAAGATGAGGTAACAAAACTCCTCAAAATAGGATCCATTAGGGAGGTAAAAAATCAAGAATGGTTGGTTAATGTGGTAGTAGTCCCCAAAAAAGGAAATAAATTAAGAATGTGCGTGGATTACAAAGACCTGAATAAACCATGCCCTAAGGACTCATTCCCACTGCCCAACATCGATCTCTTGATCAATGCCATGGCCGGTCACGAGATCCTTACATTTCTCAATGCCTACTCCGGGTACAATCAGATCCAAATGAACCCGGAAAACCAAGAAAAAACTTTGTTCATCACGAAGTATGGTACATATTGTTATAATGTAATGCCCTTCGCGCTAAAATATATGGGAGCCACGTATCAAAGCCAAGTTAATAAGATGTTCGAACATCAAATAGGCAAATCTATGGAAGTTTACATTGATGACATGCTAGTTAAGTCCCTGCGCACAGAGGACCATTTGACTCATTTATAGGAAACATTCGATATCCTTAAAAGGTACAACATGAAGCTCAACCCCGAGAAGTGCACCTTCGGAGTCAGATCGGGAAAATCTTTGGGCTTCATGGTGTTGAACTAGGGAATCGAGATCAATCCCGAAAAAATCAAGGCCGTCGAGGAAATCACCATGGTAAATAACGTGAAAGCAGTACAGCGGCTGACCAGGAGAATAGCGAACTTATGCCGATTCATCTCGAGGTCATCATATCAGAGCCACCACTTCTTCTCCCTACTCAAGAAGAAAAACAATTTCTAGTGGACACCGGAAAGCATCCATGCCTTGGAAGAACTAAAGCGGTATCTCTCGAGCCTACCTCTGCTCCATACACCGAAGGGGGACGAAAAGTTGTACTTATATTTGGCCGTGTCTAAGGTAGCGGTAAGTCGTGTATTGGTTAGAGAAGAAAAAGGTACACAATTCCCTGTCTATTATGTGAGTCGGACCCTAGGAGATGAAACCAGGTATCTGCACTTAGAAAAATTAGCCCTTCGAAACATTTTGCATAAGCCCGAATTATCAGGTCGATTGGCCAAATGGGCCATCGAACTCGGAGGGTATGACATCGAGTATCAACCCCGAACGTCTATCAAGTCCCAAATTTTGGCGGACTTCATGGCCGATTTTACGCCTGCCCTTGAGCCCGGGGTAGAGAAATAACTCTTGTTGAAAGCAGGCATGTCATCTGGGGTGTGGACCCTTTTCATTGACGGTGCCTCCAATGTGACAGGGTCCTACGTAGTTTTAAGATCACCTACGGGTGGTACAATTAGACAATCTATAAAAACTTCGTTAACAATGAGGCCGAGTATGAGGCCATGATTGCAGGACTCGAACTGGACAAAAGCCTGGGAGCAGAGCTCATCGAAGCAAAATGTGACTCTCTTCTAGTTGTAAACCAAGTGAACGGAAGCTTTGAGGTTCGAGAAGATAGGATGCAAAGATACTTAGAAAAGATTCAAGTTATGTTGCACTGCTTCAAAGAATGGACCCTAATCCATGTACCTCGAGAACAAAACAGCGAGGCAGATGCACTCATTGGGATCGTCTGTCAAAGAGGATGACATACTCCCGGGGACTGTTGTGCAGCTATCTAATTCAGCGATCGAAGAAGGTCATGTTGAAGTCAACTCAACAATCCTAACATGGGATTGGAGGAACAAGTACATTGACTACTTGAAACATGGGAAGCTCCCTACGGATCCAAAGGAATCGAGGGCCCTTCGAGATAAGGCATCCCGATTTTCACTCGACGAGAATGGAAAACTGTACAGAAGGACCTTCGACAGGCCACTGGCAATATGCTTGGGACCGGGGGACACGGACTATGTTCTATGAGAAATCCACAAAGGCTTTTGTGGCAACCACTCTGGAGCCGACTCCCTGGTTCGAAAGGTAATCAAAGCAGGTTACTACTGGGATAGCATGGAAAAAGACACCAAAGAATTTGTTCAAAGATGTGACAAATGTCAAAGATTTGCATCGATCAACCCGGTGAACAACTGCACTCGGTCCTGTCCCTATGTCCATTAATGAAATGGGGAATGGATATCATTGGTCCCCTACCAACGGCGCCAGGGAAAGCTAGATTTATATTATTTATGATTGACTACTTCTAAAAATGGGTAGAAGCGTAGGACTTCGAGAAGATAAGAGAAAAGGAATTCAGTGACTTCATATGGGACCACATCGTCTGCCGATTCAGGATCCCCTCCGAGATCACATGTGACAATGGGAAGCAGTTCATCGACAACAAAGTGAAGTTTCTCGAGGATCATAAAATCAAAAGGATCCTATCAACTCCCTCCCACCCAAGTGCAAACGGTCAAGCCGAGTCCATAAACAAAACTATCATTCAAAACCTAAAAAAGAGGTTAGAGAATGCAAATGGAAAATGGAGAGAAGTGTTATACGAAGTACTATGGGCATATCGAACAACTTCAAAGTTAAGCATATGAGAGACGCCATTCCCTCTGGTATATGGGTATAAGGCATTGATACCGATCGAGGTCGAAGAACTAAGCGCCAGATTCTAGCACGCCTCCAAAGACTCAAACAACAAGGCAATGAGCACCGCCCTCGAGCTTCTAGATGAAAAGCGCGAAGCTATGTTAGTTCGAATGGTCGCTCAAAAACAGAGGATCGGAAGATACTACAACAGAAGAACAAACCTCTGATACTTCTAATTCGGGGACTTAATTCTAAGAAAAGTCACCCTCAACACTCGAAACCCAAACGAAGGGAAGCTAGGCCCTAGATGGGAAGGACCGTACCCTGTTCTCAAAGTAGTAGGCAAAGGATCCTACAAACTTAGCACCATCGAAGGCGAGCAACTGCCAAGTAATTGGAACATATCAATGCTCAAATGCTATTATTTCTAAGGTATATTCTTCCCTTTTCATTTATGTTCCACACTAACCTTTCACAGATATTCGATTAGTAAGCCCTCCATGAGGCGACATCAAATTTATAAGACCTCAACGAGGCAACTTCGAGCTAGTAAGCCCTCCATGAGGAGACATAAAATTTATAATACCTCAACGAGGCAAGTTCGAGCTAGTAAGCCCTCCATGAGACGACATCAAATTTATAAGACCTCAATGAGGAAACTTCGAGCTAGTAAGCCCTCCATGAGGCAACGTCAAATTTATAAGACCTCAACAAGGAATAATCAAAATCGTAAGACCTTAGAAAAAAAAAGGCATACCATGATATTAAGTCCGAGGCTATATATTCGAACTTGTAAGACCCCTAAAAGGGCATACCCTTAATATAGACGCCAAGGTCACATCGCTCGGGGACTAAAGGCTACAACCGAACATAAAGACTATGGTCATATCAAAAGGCTACGATGGAATTAATGCGGCTCGGAGACGTCCAACTGCCTCCATAAAACTAAAGGCCTTCAAATACTCCGAAGATATTTTGAAAAAAAACCGGTTAATCAGGCTACCCTCGTTATAAGCAAAGGAGCTTCGATAATATTAGCTCCGAATAATGAAACGGCTTCGAAATGATAAGCCTCCAATAAAAAGGCTTCGAAACAATCAGCCTTCAATAAAAAGGCTTCGAAACAATCAGCCTTCGAGAAAACCTCACAAGGTACTCAATTATCGTCGCATATCGACTTATAATCGAGGCTCCTATTCGAGCCATCGAAGATTCGGACGAACACAAAACAAGCCAAGGCATAACTTCAAAAGTCTTTAGCCAAAATGAGGAAAAACTATAGCCATATTATAGGTCGAATCGACCCAATCTAAAGAACCTAAGGGCCAATTTGTAAGACCTCAATGAGGCGACACCATACTTGTAAAACCTTAAAAGGGCATAACCCTGATATCGAGGTTGAGGCCATAATTTCGAACTTATAAGACCCCTAAAAGGGCATACCCTTGATAGGGTGGCCAAGGTCATCTCACTCGGGGACTAATCATAAGACCTCAATGAGGCAAAATCAAACTTACAAAAGCCCCGACGACAAGCATAAGAATTTTTTCCAAAAAAGAAGAGGAAAGATGGGAAGCAACGAAAAGCAAAGATTCTTTCATATTATAATAAACGTTTGTGAAATATATTCACAAAGCTCACGCTTGGAGTCATTACACAAAAGAGAAACAAATAGAGACCTTATATACCATCGGGGTCGCTTGATCGGATGAAGTCCCTTCAGGAACAGTGCCCTCAACAGTTTGGCCCTCGACCTCATGGTCGTCAGCACTTTCCTCCCCCTCGGGGACTTTGCCTTCATCTTAACCATCTTCTGAGCCACTGGCCAAATCATCATCTAAAGTAAGCAGAGCTGCCACTTCCTCTTCTAGGGCCCTCACTCTTCCGATCTTGGCAGAAAGATCGAAGCCCCTCGCGTGTGCTTCCTCGAGATCCTGCCTCTGAGATCTTAGTCGAGCATGATCAAGGGCTCGAGTCAGCTTGAGCTAGGCCTTTTCATATATCCTCTTGGTTCGAGCATTGGCCACAACAGCATATTCCCGATACGAGGATATAAGTACGTCGGTTTCGGACTTGGCCGTGGACAGCGTGGCAGGGGATTCAGCATGGAGATCCTTATACTTACTGCTTTATGCCCTTACATCTTGAAGTTGACACTCAGTTAAGGTCAGCTTCTCTCGGAGAGCATCCCTCTCGGAGGCTATTTCATCCATGCGTTGCTCGAGCCCGAGGATCTCAGTATCCTTGGCTCTAAGCCTCTCCTTCATTAGGCCATCTTTTTGCTTAAGCTGCAAAAATCAAGTTAAGACATTAAATGCTAATGTTGAAAAAAAAACAAAAAAAAACATATGAATACTGTACTATCTTCTCATCAAGATTATCCCGCTCTCGAGACACCATCTCCGAGCGTGCTCGAAGGCCATGCAATTCCCCCTCCTTTTTGAAAAAAGAGCTCTGAACTCCTCTGCCTCCGATGAGAGTCTCCTACACTTCTCCTCGTAGTAGGTCAACTCATCTTGAGACTTAGCGGAGGCCTGATTATAAAGCACTGTGGCCTAAAAGCAAAAAGGAAAGAAATCAGAAAAATAAGGGTTAGAAACCCAAGGCATAGTCGTCGAAAAATTACCTATTTGTAGAGCTTATCGGATTCCTCGAAGATGAGCGAGGCATTAAGGTCGGGGATTTCTTCGACAACGTATCCCTCAAACGTATCCTTCTTCCTGAGGGATGCCCCCGCATCTGGAGTCTTCATATTTCGGGCATCTCGTATCTCCCCAGGAGAGAATGTCGGAATCAGCGGAGATTCACCTATATTAACAACCCCGGCTAGATCGATCTGGGTCCCCTCTTGCCTACGGGAAGCTTCAAAACTTGGCTCCCCAAATCCAGCTGTCGAATGCCCCTCAGCTCGGGAAATATTTTGGCTCTCGACCGGCTTAAGAACTTCATTTAACCCACCCTCGATGATCTCTTTAGCTCGAGTTAGGACAACATCACAGTTTTTTATTCAAAAGCCTTTGGCTCAATAGTCGTCAGCTCAACAAGCTTCGAAGCAGTCGTGCTTCCTCTTCCCCTAAGAAATAGCGGGCGGTCATCTCTCTCTTCGCCCTCAGCTTGAAGGCCCTCTGCCACTTCTTGAGTTAAGGCCGATGAATCGACCCTAGACTTGTGGACTTTAGCCTTCTTCGGCTTTGGGGACTCAGTTAGTGCTTTCCCCTTTCTCTTCTTTTCCCTAATGGGTTTTTGGGTATCTGCTTCCCCCGATGGGGGTTCCCTTATCAAAAAGGCCTCTCCTAGGCCTACACAAGCACAAAATATAAACGCTAAAAGTGAGAATACATTCAAGGGATATATTCTTCAGGGAATTCAAGTATGGCAGAAGTAAAATCTCAACGTGGTTTTTGGCCTCCCATCGGGTCTTGGCCAGATCGCGTCACACGCGCTTAACATATGGAAAATCAAATCGAGCTGACAGACCCAGCTTGGGAGATCCTTGACCATGTCGGGATACCACTCGATAGCTGCTTCATCGAAGGAAGTTCGTACAAAGAGAAGATGGTCTAAAAGAGAGAAAATATTCAATTCACATGTTCACTTACGATTCATATTCCATTCCTCGGGGAATGACATCCTTTTAGTAAGGATTAGATCCGAGGTCCTAACTCAGACAAAGCAGCTCATCCATCCTCTGTCCTTGTCCTCATCGATGCTGGCAAAGAGGACCTTCGAAGCCCAACGCTGAAGCTTAATCAGACTGCTTCGCTAAAGTCGGGGATGTACATTCTAATCATATGGTCGATGGTAAAAGGCATCCCGTCGACCATGTTTGAAAAATACCTAATCATATAAAAAATGCGCCAGAATGATGGGTAGATCTGGCCGAGTGGCACCTGGTATTGCCTACAGAAATCAAGGATATAGGGTCTATCAATGGCGAAGAGGATTCTACCGGACCTAGGGTAAAAGGAAATGTATACACATTGAGGTAACCGGCTTTATGTGTTGTTATTTCTTTCTCAAGAGAAGGGATTTCCACTTGTATCACCTCCCCCCAGCGGAAGTCAACCCTCACTTTCTCAGTGTTAGTTACTAGGCTAATCGGGACATGGGTTCGCATCGCCCCGGTTTCGAGGAAGGTTTGTCGGCCTTAAAACTGGAAGACGTTTCACAAGGTCCTGGGATACATTCCTCTATGCGAGGAGGCACTATTTCTTTGATCTTTGGAGAGCGTGACGGTGAAGAAGTTTCTCCCTTCTGGGTGCAATCTTTGAAGTCTTTGTCATTCTTGCTGCAAAAATCTTAGAAGAGAGGGAATAAAATGATCGAAATATGAACACGAGAGGGAAGAAAGCGGAAGAGCTGATTAGAGCTCTGAAGATATTGTGAAAAGTGAAGGTTCAAGAAATGAAGGATTGGGGTATTTGAAGGAGTGAGTTAGGTGTATTGAAGAAGGTAAAGAGCGGCCAACCGCCATTTTCATACTATGACTTTCGAAAATCATGCAGGCATGACTCTCGCACATCCTTTATGTCACAGCAATCACTGACTTCACGTGACTGACATCATGATGTGGACATCGAAAAGTCGAAGGATTCAAATCATTTCTTATCATTTCGTTCTAAGAAACGCGGGGACTATCTGTATACGGTCGATATCGGGGATTCTGATATTGAGGTCTACGAAGCATGCCAAGCCCGACCTCGAGGGGGCAGACTAGAAAATGAAGTTTGACCTCGAGGTGCATGCCTCGATAAAGCATATCAGGGACTCATCTCAGCATACCTCGAGGCAGTAAGAAAATCGACGACCGTCATGGAAAGGCGAGAAATTCCCAAGGGCCCGTGGTTAGAGCTGACAATGTCTGCAAGAATAGTACAAGTTCGTACTGAGCCGTTATACAGTAATACCAGTAGTATTTCCTTGTCATAATTGGACATGTACTATGTTGGGACTCCCTCTCCTATATATAGGGGACCCCTGTCATTTTGCAACAAACACATGAATATTCATTACAATAGGACATTCACTGCTTTTCTTGCTTAAATGTGCTCAATGTTTGCTCTATAGATTTTTTACTCTTTACTTATTGTGTTCATTTATTATTCTTAATTTATAATCCATCATTAGCCGTAAAAGGCTATCCCCGAGGTCCCCATTATCATTGTTTCTTCGTTGATTACTCGTTATTAACGGCCCTAACTAGACCTCGAGGCTCGTTGTTTCATTTAGCTTAAGGCCTAGTACAAGTTTTGTTCTGGATCCCGATACAAGTTTTTTATGATATTTAAGTCCTATATTTGAAATTTGGTGCGAATCGGAGTTGATTTGACATGATTTGGACGTCCGATTGAGAAATAGTAAAATTGAAGTGTTCTTGAGGAAAATCATGAGTTTGAGGTTAAATTCGTAGTTTTTGATATTATTTTGTGATTTGATCGCACAAGAAAGTCCGTATGATGTTTTTAGACTTGCGTGCATGTTTGGTTTGGATCCCCGAGGGTTCGGGTGAGTTTTAGATAGGCTACGGAGCGATTTAGACTTAGAAATCTCAGTGGTGCATCTGTGTCTGTCACCAGGTCTCTGATCTCGCAATTGCGAGATCGGGCTTCGAAATTGCGAAGTTGGCAGGTTTGGTAAATTCGAGGATTTTGATCGCAAATGCAAACCAGGCCGGGGAAGGTCATCCTCGCAAATGCGAAGGCAACAGGAATTTTGAAGGGTTCGTAATTGTGAACCCCAAATCGCAATTGCGATCACTGCAGCCTATAAAGTGGGATTTAAGACGGGATTTTCACCCACTTTTTCAATTTTTCAAACCCTAAACGTCCATAAACGATTTTCCAAAGACTCAAAATTCTCTAAATCATTGATAAGTGATCTCTAACTAATTCCTTTCAATTCCTAACAACTTTTTACAAGATATCATCATAGAATCTAGAGTTTTCATAGTAAAAAATTGCGATTTTTGGGTAGAACTTGGGAATTTCGAAATTTGGGAATTTAGACCTCGAATTGAGGTCGGATTCCAAAATGATATGTATATCCAAGCTCGGGGGAGAATGGGTAAACGGGTTTTGGTCCGAACCTCGAGTTTAGACCAAGCGGTCCTGGGGTCAATTTTCGTCTTTTGATATGAAAACCACGATTTTTCATTAAAGTTAATGCATTTAGCAACAATTAATGATATTGAACCAATTGTGATTAGATTCGAGCGGGTTTGAGGAAAATTCTAAAGGAAAAGATGTGCTTGAGAAGTGAATTGCTTGTGAGATCGAGGTAAGTGTTTGGTTTAACCTTGGTTTGAGGGAATAGGAATCCCCAACTCAAATTCTATGTGAATTTGCATGTGTGTGGTGTATAGGTGAGGTGACGAGTATCTATGCACCACCAAACTATATGTTGAACATGATCTCTTCCCTGTTCCCAATTCGTTTGGTTCCTGGATTTATTGTTTTCATGATTTTGATGCCTCCATGTCCACTTGTTTTCGTCAACTTGTTGTTAAATATCGTTTCACGTACTTGGAAGGGTTAGTTGATCCCTTGGCATCATTGTGGTATAAAAAGGGTTGAGCTGGTTGACAGTGTTTTATGATACACACGGTTGGTTTCTTTCTGAAATGATAATTGATGAAGTTCATGAATAGTATAGCTTTCTGCTTACAATTGTTGAGATATAGATATTGTGAAAGGATATGGCCTAGATTGTGAAATCTTTTTATAAATAAAGAGATGTGATTGTCCGGTGGGAGCGGGTTGCACGCCGCAACGAGGAGTAATAAGGGAGGACAGGTGGGATCGGATTGCACGCTGAAACAGGAGAACTAAGGGTGATAAATATAGGGAGGAGCAATAAGGGTGGACAGGTGGGAGCGGGTTGCGCGCCGCAACAGGGAGCAATAAGGGAGGATATTCATGTTTTACTGATTTTAAACATAAAGACTGGAATACTCACTATTTTATTGTTGTCATTTAATATTCTGCACGTACGATTATTTTAAATTGAAATTTGGAGATTTTCCTAAGGATTGGTTATAGCTGAGATCTCGAAAAGTTAACCGAGTTATTTTATTAATTGTTGTAAGTGTTGTGTAATTTGTTATTATTCCCTTCTTGTTTTATTATACATTGTATCCAGGTTATGTTAGAAACTCTCCGTCGTAGCCTCGTCACTACTTCGTCGAGGTTAGACTCGGCACTTACCAGTACATGGGGTCGGTTGTACTGATACTGCACTCTGCACTTCTTGTGCAGATCCAGGTACCAGCCAGAGCTAGGTGAAAGTAGTAGATGATATTATTCGCACGGAGACACGAGGTAGATCTGCTGGTGTTCGCAGATTCCTTTCCCTTTATTATTTAGATTGTTGTTTTATTTCATTCAAAACAGAGATATATTTATTTCATCCAAATACTTGTAGTATTCTTTAGTAGTTCGTGAATTGTGACACCAGATCCTGGGTAGTTATATAGTTAGTATTAGTTCGTGGTTCGTTTTATCTTATCTAATATTATTCCTGATTGCATTTATTGGAAAGTATTAGATTTCCTTTTTATTTTAAATTGTTCAATTGTGTTTAAGTAAACTTTTAAAAGAAAAGGTTAATTAAGTTCTAAAATTGTCTTGCCTAGAAAATATGGTGTTAGGCACCATCACGATCCCGAGGGTTGGAAATTTAGGTCGTGACAATTATCCACTTAATCCCTTAAATAATTTGTTAATCCCTCATTAACCAATATTACCCGATTATCCACATAATTAGGAATTATCTCAAATTACATAAAATACTACTCACTTTTAATACACTTTGTACACCTTACTATTATGGTCATGTGGTACCTTGTGTGGCAAAATTCCATAAATACGGGTTATTATAGCTTAGACCGTATTTACCCCAAAATGTTAAATTTCGAGGAAATTCATTTTCTTTGATTCTCTCACCCTCTCACCTTCACGAATTTACTCATCACTTGTTTGAAATAGCATAATACTTATAATCTCAAAATAATCTCATTCCCGAACTTACGTCGATTAACTTATGACAAAACTTTAACATAAGAAAATGCGGGATGTAACATCTCATTTCCGAGCTTATATCAATTTACTTATGGCGTACTTCCACGTACGAAAACATGGGGTGTAACATCATTCCCCCCTTCGAAACATTCGTCCTCGAATATTGACTGATGTTCTTACCATTTTCATAACTTATGTCTTCTGAATACTCTAGTACTTTCCTTGCCATCTAGGCATCTTCTTGGCGAATAACCCCAAACTCCAGAGCATTCCCCCATTTTGGCCTCTTTCTCACACCATGACTTGTGGTCGGAATCCTTCCAATCTTGTAATTGTTTCTACCTTCTGTCACGCAGCCTGTATGACTCTGACCTTGTAAATCTGCCTATGTGACTCTCTCTCCTTTTTCCTCCAACTTTTTAGCCAATCTCTAGACCTCACTTTGTAAACATATACAGAGCTTGATAAGATGTCCCTCTGGCCATTTATGAATATACTGAAGTTCTTTGCTTGGTATTTTAATGAACTTACGAATATTGTTATATCTTATTTCATAGGTTCGTTCCATTCGTATGAATTTACTGCCTAACTCTTACTTTGATATATCGTTACTAAGGTTTGCTATGTTCTTCTCATTGCTTCTTATCATAGATATTTAAATCCATTTCCTTCAATGCTTGCTTATTACTGTTCATCTAAAGGATGGAATCCTTATCTCCTCTCATATGTTGGAACTTTATCCACCTATTGTTGATTCACCTCAATATCGATCTACAATATACTACTGATAACTTGAAACCTCTTACGTAATCACTAGGACCCACGTTGCATCGTGGAACATTTGAAGTGATTTTTCTGATCCACCTAGGGGCGATACAATACTTCCATAATCATATTTCATAGCATGCCAATATGATTTTCCTTACGTGGGTATTTTAATCTTGTGAAATTCATGAAATCCCCTTTTATTTTCTTCAAATCATTACTCAATCGAAGGCCAAAACATCATCCTTTATTTATCACAATTACACCCTGGTTCTATTACGAGGGCAGCGTTCCATCTTTTCTAAATGCTACTAGTCTTAGACTCGTTTGAGTTCATTCAGGCTATACTGAGCTTTTTATAACTTAGAGAAACCAACAGCTCTTCTTGTCTTCATAGGCTTAATCCCGAGGAACTATCCATTCTTTTCACCTTCTCACTTGCCTTCTCCCTTTTTTTTCCTTACTCCTATTTTCCTAACACCTTCTCGCTCTACCATACCTTAGCTTGTGACCTACACATATATATTAATACTACTCACAACCTTCCTTCAACTTGCTTTCATCATAGATTTCCTTGTGTTATTCTGGAACATCAAGCGAGACATCACATCGTCTCTAACTCTTCTTGACTCTATTAACTAGAACTCTCGATACCTAGAGACCATAGGCTAGAAGATATGCCACTGACAATGCTTCTTTCATTCCTGGATACTGAATCCTCGCGCTTTTAGCCTTCTATTTGATGTATGGACTATTCACAACCTTCTGCATTTGACTATCTCGTACGTTGTTCACCTTTACCTTACTTACCTTAAAATCTCGCATCACATCTTCTATATTTTTCATGACCTCCCATTCACACAGGTATAATTCATATCCATGACTTAAAGCTCTCTTAAAATACTTGCACTTCTGGTGCATACACAATCTGGTAGCTCCATGCTGACTTTCTACGAGGCTGGTACTCTTCTAACTGGATCTATCGTAGGGCCGTTACAGAATATGGTGGTTTTGTTCTACTCTCTCGCTTATGCCTCTGATATTAAGGATGATCCTACAAGGTTATCAATCATGATTTCTATAATTGTCTTCTCTAATAATCAGAATTCTGATTTACTTGGTTGATGTATCTGTTTAGTTTCGTCTTCCTTATGATTAGCCTTTATGAAGCTATCTTCCAATCTAGGGCTCATGGAATTTAATTATTACTTTAGCCTTTCATGGCCGCTATGGAATATCCATGATACAATCTTTTTAACAATTCAATCCTTTGTCTATGACCTAGACTCAATTCTTTCTTTCAACATATATGTTGCATGGATAATATTCCCAAAATCTTAAGTGCGTTCATAACGTAACTAACTCTAGATCATTGATCGAATAATTCCTTTCGTTCCTTCTCAACTTTCTTTAAATGTAAGCAATTACTTTTCGTGGTCATTCTACCACTTATTGCATGAATATTTGGCGTATCTTAGTGCCCACACATATTGGAATTCCGTCCAACCCACATGATCTTGAATATCACCTTTTGAATTTTTTTTCTTCTTCCCGTTCATAGCCACGATAGGTGGCACTTTGTTATGGAGTACATACAATGTTGTTATGAGGCTGTTTTTCCAAGACCATTTCTTCTTCAAGTTATTATGCTTAGGTTGAAGCCCTTTTCCTTATTTCCTCAACAAGTCTTTCATTGTTATACTTAGGGAAGACCCTGTGACTCTTGTGAAGTTGCGAGCTTATCACATCGTTTACCCAATAAAATTTTTAATGCCTTCTTCGCCTATAATTATCTGTAGTTACTTACCTCCACGCCCTTGTACTTGTAGGGTTTCTTATAAACTTATATTTTAATTGTTTTCCCAGTGGAACTCTCTTTTATTCCCATAATACTCATATCAATATTTCACGTAATCTTTCTTGGGTTATTTCCTTTGTCTTAACTTACGTCTTGCACTGGCTCCTTATCTATCAATAACATCCCGGATCGGAACCCTTACTTCCTCTCCTTGTCATCGTGCTTGCTTAATGTTCTAGAATCGTAGAATATCCGTAGGATTTGAATAAGAGCAATCTCATTCCTTTATCATTCTTTTTTTTTTCTTGCAATCTTCCCTTGCCATTCCATAGTTACTAGAATCACTTAATTCTAACATAATGTCACACCACTCCATATTCCCCTCTTTAGGGGAGTACTAAGATTTAGTGCTATGATGATCTACGTATAGATGTTTTACCTCTTCATCTTTGGCGTATTTTCACATCATCGATGACCCTTACTTGCCTTGCGGTAATCCTTCTTCACCAAGGATAACAAAATTCCTAACTTATGATGGTTCCACCCAGTGTAACTGGCACACATAGTTACTTAAGCTTAACTTTTCCCTCATTGCTTGCTTTAGGGAAGCGTCTGCCTGAGTGACCATTTTCTTAATTTGTCATGAATCTTCTTCTGTTGTCCATTCTATTATTGCCGGAACAAAATCTTAAATTCTCCGACTATTATCAAATCACCACGTCCCTAATTCATGTTTAGCTTATCTTGTTCACCAATCCTTACTGGTTTCTATTACTCTAGGGTCTAACTTTTCCTTTTGGTAATCCCGTTAGAGTTGCGAACTTATTTCTCGAAATGAGGATATGACTTTATGGCCTATATTCTTTTGTTGTCTCAAGGCCTGTCAACTCTAATCTCTTCCTTCACTTGAATATAGATAATGTAATACTGTCATCTTTTTATCTACCGTTTGTCATCCATGTATCACATCTTACTCATAATGCTTCCTTATCTCTCTTCTTATTTCTTTGCTAATATTTCTACCTATCCCTTTCTTTTGAAAAATTCAACAAGACATTCTTTTGATTTTAGCTCCCCTTGCTTCATTCATTGGCTATTCGGCTTGCTCAACGTTTTCGCTCTACTAGGGACGCGAGCCACACTAAGGTAGTATTTATCCCTTCCAGGCTTTCAGTGCCTATCTTCTAAATTTTCTTGATCATGCTAGTATTCATATCTAATTGTAATTTTCTAGAGTGCATCGTTTGGGTGTCTCACAAGGAGGTCTATTAGCACCTTTGTAATATCCTTCGGAAATGTCAACTAATTCAAACAATCCATCCATCATTTTGGTGTTACTCTAACCCCAGTCGGATCCTGATATCATGTCTTTCTCTTAAACCATATCAGTTTGCTCCCATGGGGTATGAGTGAGATGGGTGTGGCCGATTGTACATACATTTTTTACTATTGAAGGTAACTCAAAATTCTTATATCTCTTTTCCCGAATTGTAGATAATGTTCATCCTTACTAACTGGGTACCTCATACCCTTTTTCACCTTGCTTCTTGTACTTGTTGAAACTTGTACCTTTTGATTCTCTCGTTGCTTTTTACCACATGGTTGGATAGATATTCATTTCTTAGGGCTTCTTATCAAGAAGCTTACACCTCTTAGTACATACATGATCTGCGGAAGACCTCATATTTACTCATCATAAGCATCACGCATAACCGAGTTCATCTAATTCTATTATGTTGAAATAGATAATTGGAGCTTACCGATCAAGCTGAACTCGGGCAACACCTAATGAGAGGGTCTACCCGTCTGTTTGTTTGAACCTACACGCATGAAATGCAGCGCCCCCAGAAAAGGGATGTCAGAACAAAATAATGTATCGAGTATGTAAGGCAATATACTGAGAGCTGAAACTAGACTGATAATATAATAACTGAAAGTAACTGGGAGTCAAAGATAATTTGAATATATGCTCACCTGCTGATACTGACTCAACTCTCTCAATATAGTAATTAAAATAGTTGTCCGGCCTTATAAGGATCGTTATATGTAATTGATATGCCGTAGTAGGCTCGCTCATAGGCGCTCGGCCATACTAGGCTCTGTATCTCGGACATGCTGGGCTCGCTCTTAGGTGCCCGGCCATATTAGGCTCGCTCTTAGGTGCTCGGCCACATTAGGCTCACTATATAACTTACCATATGATCAGAGGTTTCCCATTAGGGGCTTGCCCATCGATTACAGCTCGATGGCAGTGAAAATAATGTAATACTGTATATATAAACTCTCTAGTCTATTGACTGGAAGAAGACAATACTCAATTTAATATGAAGTCCCGATAAGGGAGAATACTGTAACTTAAGAAACTAGGATAATGTATATAAATTCGGGAGTATGAACTTTTTATTCCTCGTTATCAAACATATGTAATTACGAGATCATGCCAAAATGAAGAAAAGGTTTAGCCTTAACATACCTGAGCCGATTCTCTTGACAATCCCTCCAACCCACCCAATTGCGACAACATGTAATGGCGGATTAAAGTAGAGGAAAATCCATATGATATTCTTGAGAAAAATTGCACCGTACTCCCTTAGAATCGCAAAATCCCGTTGCTATTACCTTATGAAATCTCGCATGGTTTTGGTTTAGCTTCATCCATAACTTAGCAAATATATTCATTCCTCTTTAAAGCTTGTGAACAAGATTATTCATTAGGAAATGGAATATTTGCTACTATATGAAAGGATTATGACCGTGACATTGTTGGCTTTGTTAATAACATTCTTTAGCCAAATGATATAAAGTCCTTAGGTCTTAAAAAGTTGTCATCTTGAAAATTAATTTAAGAGTCACCTAATGGCTCTTTGTATGGCTGCCACGTTGGGGAACATTTTCCACTCAATGATTATCCACTTAATCCCTTAATTAATTTGTTAATTCCCCATTAACCAATAATTACCTGATTATCCACATAATTAGAAATTATCTCAAATTACTTAAAATACAACTCACTTTTAATACACTTTGTACACCTTACTATTATGGTCATGTTGTACCTTGTATCGCACTAGTCCATAAATACGGGGTATTATAGCTTAGACCGTATTTTACCCAAAATGTCAAATTTTGAGGAAATTCATTTTCTTTGATTCGCTCACCCTCTCACCTTCAAGAATTTACTCATCACTTGTTTGAAATAGCATAATGCTTATAATCTCAAGATAATCTCATTCCCGAACTTACGTCGATTAACTTACGACAAAACTTTAACGTATGAAAATGCGGGATGTAATATCTCATTCCTGAGCTTATATCAATTTACTTATGGCGTACTTCCACGTACGAAAATATGGGGTGTAACAGTAGGCAATAAAACCTACAATGTCGCTATGAGCAAGAAGAGTGAAATGCTATGTGAAGTAAAGGAGGAAAGGCTATCCGGCGCGGAAAAATAGTATACATTATGATCTATCATATCCTTTATAAATCTAAAAGAAAGTATACATTTTGAATGTATAGAAGAAAGAACTATTAGAATGTGTTCCACTAAGAGAACAATAAGGAAGTGTTCCACCTACCAAGAGTAAAGCAAGAAGCACTGATCGGTCCATTTTTCATCTTCTCTTATTATAGTTAATAGAGCTAATCTAAAGTGGGGACCTTAGCTCAATATGGAAAACAGATTACCTTAGTAATAAAAGCATATAGCTAAAATGCCAGAGCAAGTATCATCCAGGAAATCTTCGATCCGTATGAAACAAAGAGGCAACATAGAAAGATGCCTAACCATAAATGAAAGATTTCAGATTTGCAAGTTTGATAAAACTAATAAGAATACTTGGATGCAAGGACGGGACCAAGCTAGAGGACTATTTATCGTCCGAACAGTCGATCACATCACACAATTAGAGCTACAAATTATTGGATTATTCTTGGAAACTAAATTTGTAGCATAATCGGGGGTGTCAAGTTTGGCTCAATATTGGGATAGAAGGAGGCTCTAATTTCCTAGGCTATTTTTCATGATGAGTTAACAAAGTTATACAGAGATTCAGCACTGATTTTCTCTACAAAGTGTAAGAATTAGATGCGAGAAAGTCATGCCTTCATAACAAGGTTTTCATTCTGGGATCTAGAAGTAAAGTTTCAAACATTATTGGTTTTCTACCATTAAAAAGGAATATCCACCCGTCTTTGGTGATCTATACCTCAAAACATAGCTTAAAAAAGAAAACTAAGGTTGTATTAAGTGAATAAAATTAATAATCTGAATAAGAGTTGCTACTAGACAACGAGAGAGAGAGAGAGAGAGAGAGAGAGAGAAGAAGGCCAAACCAGGCTCACCAGTAGGAATGCTCACGAAAATTTACGATAGTTAGACCATAAACAGAGAAAGTAAAACAGAAATGCAGAAGGAACAGTAAGACAAAATATGATGAAACTAATTTCATCTCATTCATCGCTAACACTTCACATGTTTGCTGAATATTAAAATTTATAGAGTAGATAGAGATATCTTCATTTTGACCAACATAATGAAATGGATTTATGGGGAAAAATTGGTTAACGACAGTGGGACAAATGATGAGCTGACACGTAGAACTGAAGACATGTAATAAGTGAAACAGCAAATAGTTGGCACTGGATACAAGCATGTGATCGATACTGTGTGAATTTTGAAAGGCATGGGAATCGATAACAAAGACTTGAAAGGATGACATCGGACATGAGAAGCCACTATAAAGAATCTTTGTATCAATAGCCAATCGTTATGCAGCCATCAATGGTGATTTTATTCTCATTCAAGAGGAGCTTGATTTGGGGATCTTGTTTCCCTCAATAGAGCTATAAAGGGTAGAATTAGTATTTATTGTAGGAAACAAAAAATCATCAGTATACAAAGGCTATAATTTGCTCTTATATTATAAAATTATTTACTTTCTTCTGTTCTTAATTTTGTTCATATCACTGCTTACGGGAAGGCTTATCATACAATCAGACTTGTATTTCTTTGAGTTATTTTACATTCTTGACTTTATTCTTATGTATTTAATATTTTTGGATAATGTTAATTTGCGTGTCTATAAACCACGTTACAAATTCAATTATACCATTTTACGGGTAAATAATTTGGCACCCTCTGTGGAGCATAGACAAATATGTAATTGCTTTGATCCACTCATCTATTACTAATGAATTTTGTTTCCTTTCTTAGAAAAAGAAAATTCATATATGGCAGTTAACGATGTCAACAATTCCTATAATGTTGGAGAACACGGCGAACGTGAAAATGTGTTCTAATATGATGATTCAACTAGCGAAAATCCAAAAATAACGAGATGAAACAACTCCAGTTTGCAAAGGTCAAAATCCTCAGCGTGTCAGGAGTCAAACTCCTGATGATGCGTATGACGAACATATTGATAAAACGGTCAAAATCTTAAGAGAGTAACAAAGAGCAATTATGGATCACCTCTGAAGACAAGACCAGGTGATAGCAGAATTGAAGCAAGCATTATCAGTTTCTTCGAATAATTCTAATGATGGAACTCGGATTCCTTGCAGCGTCCCTGCAAATCAAATAGTTCAAAGAATCAAAAATGACATTGTCACGCCCCAAAATCGAAGGACGCGACCGGCAGTCGACCGGGTGACCCCCAGTCGAGCGGACCTAATTTTCCTTTCCTACCCAACGCGTTTCCCCGTGTTTATAACATACATTATTTATGTGAAACGGTGAGATGAGCTTAAAAGTGCGTGAATATCACATTAAGTCCAGTTTATACATATAGATACGCCACTTTCCGATACGGACCACGATTACAACTACATACGACCACTGCCCAAAATAAATATATACACCCACGTAGTGTCTACGGAGCCTCAAAGAGTATTAGGAACTTATACAATACATGCCGGCAACAAGGCCCCGACTATACCTTACAGTACATAATACACTCAAAAAGGAGAAGGCCCGAACTACACATGGCCCCGAGAGGAAATGGGGCTCACCAGTACAGCTGAAAAGGATGAGGAGAAAGAAACACTAATGACAAGCTGAGCAACCTGCTATGGATCCACCTACATCCATATAAAAGATGTAGCACCTCCGGCAAAGGGACGTTAGTTCTGTGGAATAGTACTAGTATGTATAAACAAACTTTATCCCAAGTACAATCAAGCAATACACAATTATGGAACAGCAATAGAGCCAATTAATCAATGCACGTGGAAGGAAATAACCAAAAATCAAACAAGATGCACAATCTCTCCTTTTTCCCTTTCAACATCGTCATATTCATATTCAAGAGCTCATAGTTTTTCATTTCAATAGTGATATCGATCACATTTCATCCTTATTACCTCGGCCACCCTTATTACCTCGACCACCCTTATCACCACAACCTATCATCCTTATTACTTCGTGTTACGACGCGCAACCCGACCCCGCCTGACAAATTTTAATTCACAGCACAGTCACAAACAATTTCATCACAAGAATCACCAATTGAAGGAATACAAATTCATATCAACGACTCATTTATTTGGGCCCAAGGTACCATAACACTTATCAAGCAGAAATTTCATGAACACGGAGTTGCCATATTTGCTCAATTCACTTACATTGTTTCACAATACCCTTTTTCATTACTTTCCACGTGTGGCTTTCAACTATTTTACACATTCCCACATTTGAGCACATTATCATTAATTTGTTCATTGCCCATCAAGCACCTTTTACAACTTCATACAGCACAGTAGCATGACAATCAACCAGGAAGAATCAGAGAATAAAGTCTCACGTCTTAACATGTTTGAACAGTCAATTCACATATTTCCAAATAAGGTACACATACCACATACTCAAACCCAACAAGAGGATTCTACGAGGGTTAAAGTTATCCATACATACCTGGGGTCGAAATTCCTTTTTAACCTTTACTCACGAATCACCGGATCGACTAGTACCGTCAATCTAGTTCACAATTAAACATATTCAACTCAGAATCGAGAGCCATGATTACAATTTGAACCCTTTTTAAGCATTTATCAACTGCTATNCCTTACCCCAACTCGCTTCCTCTTACTAGATTATGGACACTAATGAATATGCATGCAAGGTATAAACTTATATTTTCAAGAATCAATTCACGGGAGTCCCCTTTTTGTTCAAAATCGGAAAACTAATGAAAAAGGTTTGGGGATTCTTACCTGTTGGAATGAATAAGAAGATGATTACTCGAAATTCCTAGGCTCGAGTGAATTTGAAAATCCACTTGGTAAAGATGAGGCTTTCTCCCTTAAGAATCCCTCTCTCTCCCCTCTCTCTAGTTTTGTTCAGAAAATGGTTAAAATGAAGGGGAGGGGTGTTTTAAATGAATTGGGGTCGGGTTTCAAAAATTAGAAAAAAATAGGGCCCGTCACAAGAATGCGGTCAGGAATGCGATCGCATTCCTGACATGCGGTTCACAAATCTGACCGCATAATGGCCCTCAAGATAGGCCAAAAGTTCAGAACACACTGCCCAGGTATGCGACCAATTATGTGGTCTGCATACACGTTGTGCGATCACATACTGGACCGCATAGTTGACTTCAAATGGGGAAGTATTCTGCCTAGGTATGCGACCATTATGCGGTCCGCATACACACTGTGCGATCGCATAGTGTGTCGCATAGAACCTATTTTTTGGAAAATCAAATTCTTCAAGTCTCGGGGTACTTTCTACTCAGTTCAGGTCTGTTTCAAAGATTCCCAGAAAACAACAAGTCGGGGACTTGTTCGGCATTATTTTTAAACAAGAAAATTTTACGGGATAGGCCTGATGGCCCTCTCCCCTGAACCGGTCTCCCTCCTCCAACTGAACTCCCTGAGGGGCCCGCTGACCGGGCCCTACTAATGCTTTCCCTCTCCGACCTTATGTTCAATTTTCTAGCCTCCGTGGCCTGGGCGAACCCCACTATCTTACCATAATTCATCTCTGAGTGCAAGGCATCTGTAGCAGCTTCATTCACAACCAAGGGACTGAGGCCCTGAACAAACCGTCGAACTCTGGCATCCATAGTCAATACCAACTGAGGATCGTACTTGGAAAACCTCACGAACTCCATGTGGTACTCTCACACACTCATATTACCCTGATTGAGAACCTCAAACTCCATAGCACAGGTTGCCATAGTCTCAGCAGGCAAGAAGTGATCCATAAAAGCATCAACGAACTCATTCTATCTCGCCGGAGGACTTCCCTCCCCACGGGACTCCTCCCACATCTCAAACCAGGAATACGCTGCTCCCCTCAGCCTGTAAGATTCTAACTCAACCCCCTCTATCTCTGTGGACTTCATAACCCGAAGCGTCTTGTACGTTTCATCTAAAAAGTCCTGCGGATCGGCCTCTTGATCAGTACCTGAGAATTCTGGAGGGGCCAATCGCAAAAACTGGTTGACTCTGGAACCGGCGGAATCTCCCTGTTCGCTAGAGGATGCAGGGGCAGCATGAGATCTTTGGGCCTGAGCGGCCACTAACTGGGTCAACATATGAATAGCTCCCATGAGGTCCCCATCGGAAGTACCAGGACCTGGAGCTGGAACAGAGGAAGAATCAGGAATACCGGCGGGAGGAGTTGTAGCACCCTACGCCACAGCAGGAATAGGAACACTCTAATCTGGAACAGGTAGGATAGATGGATTCAAGGTCGGGGATTCGCTCCCACCCGCACCATCGGGTACAGAAGTTACGGTCACACTTGGGGCGGCATTGGCCTCTAGGCCGAGTCGAGCTCTCTTCCTTGGTGCCATTACTGAAAATTTTGGAGCAGAGCACGAGTTAGGCAAGAATATTCTCACGTTCCACTTCACCGCACGACACAGAGTAACAATAAAAAGGGTGTTTCCTAAATGTCCATGTAGCCCCCAAATCATAGATGTGGTCGACAACACACCAATAAGAAGGGCTCTACTAGACACGGCTCCGAGACATCCTAGGACACTTTAAAAACCTTAGCCTCTGATACCAATTTTTTCATGCCACAAAATCGAAGGACGCGACCGGCAGTCGATCGGGTGACCCCCAGTCGAGCGGACCTGATTTTCCTTTCCTACCCAACGTGTTTCCCCGTGTTTATAACATACATTATTTATGTGAAACGGTGAGATGAGCTTAAAAGTGCGTGAATGTCACATTAAGTCTAGTTTATACATATAGATACGCCACTTTCCGATACGGACCACGATTACAACTACATACGACCACTGCTCAAAATATACATATACACCCACATAGTGTCTATGGAGCCTCTAAGAGTACTAGGAACTTATACAATACATGTCAGCAACAAGGCCCCAACTATACCTTACAGTACATAATACACACAAAAAGGAGAAGGCACGAACTACACATGGCCCCGAGAGGAAATGGGGCTCACCAGTACAGCTGAAAAGGATGAGGAGAAAGCACCACTAATGACGAGCTGAGCAACCTGCTATGGATCCACCTACATCCATATAAAAGATGTAGCGCCCCCGGCGAAAGGGACGTTAGTACTGTGGAATAGTACTAGTATGTATAAAAAACTTTATCCCAAGTACAATCAAGCATTACACTATTAAGGAACAGCAATAGAGCCAATTAATCAATGCACGTGGAAGGAAACAACCAAAAATCAAACAAGATGCACAATCTCTCCTTTTTCCCTTTCAACATCGTCATATTCATATTCAAGAGCTCATAGCTTTTCATTTCAATAGTCATATCGATCACATTTCATCCTTATTACCTCGGCCACCCTTATCACCACAGCCCATCATCCTTATTACTTCGTGTTGCGGCGCGCAACCCGACCCCGCCTGAAAAATTTTAATTCACAGTACAGTCACAAACAATTTTATCACAAGAATCACCATTTGAAGGAATACAAATTCATATCAACGACTCATTTATTTGGGCCCAAGGCACCATAACACCTATCAAGCAAAAATTTCATGAACACGGAGTTGCCACATTTGCTCAATTCAGTTACATTATTTCACAATACCCATTTTCATTACTTTCCACGTGCGGCTTTCAACTATTTTACACATTCCCACATTTGAGCACATTATCAATATTTTGTTCGTTGCCCATCAAGCACTTTTTACAACTTCATACAGCACAATAGCATGACAATCAACCAGGAAGAATCATAGAATAAAGTCTCACGTCTTAATACGTTTGAATAGTCAATTCACATATTTCCAAATAAGGTACACATACCACATACTCGAACCCAACAAGAGGATTCTACGAGGGTTAAAGTTAGCCATACATACCTGGGGTCGAAATTCCTTTTTAACCTTTACTCACGAATCACAGGACCGACTAGTACCATCAATGTAGTTCTCAATTAAACATATTCAACTCAGAATCGAGAGCCATGCATACAATTTGAACCCTTTTTAAGCATTTATAAACTGCTATATGAGCCCCCCCCCTCTTAGATTGCCAACCCCTCATTTGTGAACCTTACCCCAACCCGCTTCCTCTTACTAGATTATGGACACTAATGAATGAACATCCATGCAAGGTATAAACTTATATTTTCAAGAATCAATTCATGGGAGTCCCCCTTTTGTTCAAAATCAGAAAATTAATGAAAAAGGTTTGGGATTCTTACCTGTTGGAATGAAGAAGAAGATGATTACTCGAAATTCCTAGGCCCGAGTGACTTTGAAAATCCACTTGGTAAAGATGAGGCTTTCTCCCTTAAGAATCCCTCTCTCCCCTCTCTCTAGTTTTGTTCAGAAAATGGTTAAAATGAAGGGGAGGGGTTTTTTAAATGAACTGGGGTCGGGTTTCAAAAATTAGAAAAAAAATAGGGCCCCTCACAAGAATGCAGTCAGGAATGCATCCTGACATGCAGTTCGAAGATCTGATCGCATAATGACCCTCAAGATGGGCCAAAAATCTAGAACACATTGCCCAGGTATGCGACCAATTGTGTGATCTGCATACACGTTGTGCGATCGCATACTGGACTGTATAGTTGACTTCAAATGGGGCAGTATTCTGCCTAGGTATGTGACCATTATGCGGTCGGCATACACGCTGTGCGGTCGCATAATGCATCGCATAGCAATTATTTTCTGGAAAATCACATTTTTCAAGTCTCGGGGTACTTTCTACTCAGTTCAGGTCTGTTTCAAAGATTCCCACAATAAAATAACTCGGGGACTTGTTCGACATTATTTTTAAATAAGAAAATTTTACGGGTCCTTATAGACTCTCCAAGGGAGGAGTTCAATTTTAACAAGGCAAGAGGTATCGGTAATAGATATTGAAACAACAACAATGAAAATGAACCTTTCAAAATCGAGCTCAAGATATTCAAGAGGAAAATGAATGAGAGAATGGACCAAAATTCTAAGAAATTCCATTCTCTGATGGATCAGATCCCGGGAGCACCACTAGTGCTAAGGGACCAGATTCTAAAAAATATATGCAATCGTCTTTCAAACCAAGTGCGGCCCTAGAGTTGATTTCGGAAAGGTGTAAGATGCCGGATATTCCAAAGTATGATAGGAATTCAGATCCATGGGAGCATATCACTACCTACACTACCGCTGTGAAGGGAAATGACTTGGCGCAACACGAGATTGAACTTGTTAAAGAAATTTGGTAAAACCCTGACGAAGGGTGCTTTAACTTGGTATTCTCTTTTACCTGAGCATTCCATTGATTCTTTATAAATGCTTGCATATTCATTTAATAAAGCTCATGCTGGATCAAGAAAGGTTCAAGCAAGGAAGGTAGACATATTCAGAATTGCCAAAGAATCTGAACTATTGTGAGAGTTCATGATCCGATTTTTGAAGGAATGGATGTGGTTACCAGTAGTACCGAATGAGTGGGAAGTGGAAGAATTTATAAAGGGTATCATCCCGTTAAGCTCTGATGCCTCCATGAAAATGAAGGAAAGCTTGCTAGAATTTCAGGCAACCACATGGGCAGATGTTCACAATTGCTACGAGTCAAAGATTAGAATAGAAGATGATCAACTGAGTTCTTCGATATCTTCCAAAGGACGGAATTGTGATCAGGATCAAGATAAATTCAAAAGTGATTTTGATGCAGATCAGATGTCCTATAAGAGTCATTTTCAA
The DNA here is from genome assembly GCA_005239525.1 of Nicotiana knightiana. NCBI lineage: Eukaryota > Viridiplantae > Streptophyta > Magnoliopsida > Solanales > Solanaceae > Nicotiana > Nicotiana knightiana. The sequence goes on from ML391491.1 coordinate 50,714, forward strand.
CCGTACGAAAGGGCCGATGGGTGGGGTATAAAGTTTTTCAGTCATCGGATAGGTTCTCTTTAAATAGAAGGGCGGATCGTGGTCGAAGTAGCAGAGCATTGCAGGAGAAAGAAGAATCGGGGTCCCGAGATTCCACATATCCCTGGTTATCCGACTACAAGTTTAACATAAGCTTTGTATAATTGGTGTCAATTATCAAGAACATAAAGGAGGCTAGGTTCTCTAAACCAATTCGATCAGATCCTAGCCAAATAGATCCTAGTCTATGGTGTGAGTCCCATGGGACGCATGGTCACAGGATTTGGAACTGTCGGCACCTTTGAGAAAAGATGGCAACATTTTTAAGAATAGTCACCTTAGAGAGTTTTTAAGTGATTGGGCTAAGAATAACTATGGAAAAAATTTAGATGTGTCAAAACCATCAAAACCGATTGCGGGTTCACCTCGCATGACGATAAACATGATCTTTGGTGGAGACAAAGAAAATGGGGTGACATTTTTGACAGCAAAGAAGATCAAGATATTGGTAACTCATGGAAAAAGGATTAGAGAAGTTTTAGAAGATGACATTACGTTTACTAAAGAGGATGTTTATAGACTTCTCTTACCGCACAATGACGCTCTAGTAATTTCTCTTAATGTGTTAGATTTCAAAATTAAATGTGTGTTGGTTGATCCAAGAAGTTCTTCCAACGTCATAAAATTAAGAGTCTCGTACCAACAAAAGCTAACTGAAAACATAGTTCCTGCAACAAAGCTTTTAGCTAGGTTCAAATTAACAAGTGTTACGACCAGAGAAGAGATATTGCTGCCCACGCATGCTGAAGTCATAACAAAAACCACTATGTTGGAAGTAGTAGATGGTGACATGGGATACTATGTGATCCTTGGAAGGCCATGGATATATGAAATAAAGGCCTTCAACATACCATCACCTATTGAAATTTCCCACACAGGAACGGATCAAGCACATCATAGGAGAAGGGAGATGAACATAGTAACCTTGTCCAGTAGCAAGGGCAAAGAAACTAGCAAATAGCAATAACAGGAATCGGTGCCTTCTTTCACCTCGATTGAAGAAGAGGAGTCATTGGAATTTTATCAACTGTCCTTGTTCACAGAGTTTCTAAAAAGAAAATTTCACTTAGGAACGGGGTTTATTCCCAAACTCAGGTTAAAAATTATTGATTTTACAAAAACTAACATTGATTATTTTCATGGTCACATTTAGATATGACAGGTATTCTATTGGAAATGGTTGTCCACAAGTTGAGTTTGGATCCCAACTTCACTCCGGTAAGACAGAAGAAACGACCGATAGCAGAGGTCAAAAACAGGTTTGTCAAATAAGAGGTAACCTAGTTACTCAATATAGGTTCAATTCGAGAGGTAAATTTGCCCGATTATCTAGCTAACATAGTAGTAGTACCTAAAAAGGAATAATAAATTTAGAATGTATGTGGGTTATAAAGATTTAAATAAGGCATGCACTAAAGACTCTTTCCCATTGCCAAACATTGATCAATTGACGGATGCTACGACCGGGCATGAGTTATTGTGTTTTCGTGATGCATATTCCGGATATAATCAAATTAGGATGCACTCGAAACATCAAGAAAAGACATCATTTATCCAAAATTTTGGCACATACTCCTATAATGTGATGCCTTTCGGGCTTAAAAATGTCGAAGCCACTTACTAGAGTCTTGTCAATAAGATGTTTGAACAACAAATTGGTAAGATAATGGAGGTTTATATTGACGACATGTTGGTTAAGTCTCTTAATGAAGGAGATCATTTGAATCATCTCCAAGAAATATTTGACATTCTGAGAAAGTACAACATGAAGCTCAACCCGGAGAAATGCGCCTTCGGAGTTGGTTGCAGTAAGTTCTTGGGTTTTTGGTCTCTGAAAGGGGAATCGAAGTAAACACTGATAAGACAAAATCCATCGAGGACATCCCAAACCAATTGACAAGTGTGAAGGAAGTGCAAAGATTGGTCAACAAGATGGTGGCCTTAAGTAGGTTTATCTCGAGATCTTCCAAGAAGTGTCATCATTTCTTTTCGCTTTTAAAAAAGAAGAATGATTTTGTAAGGAATACGGAATGCCAGAAAGAATTGAAAGACCTAAAAAATTACTTATCTAGTCCTCCTTTGTTGTCGAAACCGAAGGAAGGTGAGCAATTGTTAATCTATCTAACAGTTTCAAAAGTAGTTGTAAGTATCGTTCTGGTCCGAGAAGAAGAAGGTATGTGATGTCCTATGTATTATGTTAGTATAATTGTATTAGGAGCGGAGACACGTTATCCAAACCTTGAAAAATTGGCCCTGGCTCTCGTAGTCACCTCTCAAAAGCTTTGGCCTTATTTTCAATGTCATCATATAGTCATTGTGACTACCTTTGCCTTGAGGAATGTCCTTCATACGCCAGAATTATTGGGTTTTTTAGCTAAATGGGAAGTCAAAGTTAGTCAATTCGACATTGAATACAAGCCTACAACTACGATCAAGTCACAAGTTTTGGCCGACTTCGTAGCTGATTTTAATCTGTGATTAATGCCTTTAGCTGCTAAAGAAGCAATGTTGGTATCGGGGACAGTATCGGGTGTTTGGACCTTGATTACGGATGGAGCTTCCAACGTAAAAAGGTCCAGTCTCGGGATAATTTTAATAATTCCTTCGGGAGTAACCCTAAGACAGGTTAGTAAAACTATGCACTTAACTAACAATGAAGCTGAGTACGAGGCTTTGTTTACAAGACTTCAATTAGCTCGGGGACTAGACTCCAGGTGATTGAGATAAAGTGCGAATCTCAACTGGACGTGAACCAGGTGTACGGAATTTTCAACACCAAGGAGGAACGCATGAAAAAATATGTGAGTAAGCCTCAAGTATTTCTTTTTCGGTTCAAGGAATGGTCGATCACACACATTCCGAGGGAAGACAACGTGGAGGCAGATGCATTGGCCAATATGGGATCATCCACAGACGTGAAGGAAACTGATTTCTATGTGGTCATTCAATTATTGCATTCGATTTTGGATATGGATGAATATTATGAAGTTAACCCAACCAACCTAATTTGGAATTGGAGAAATGAGTTTATAGAGTATTTAAGGCATGGAAAATTGCCAGAAGATCCAAAAGCATCATGGGAATTACGAACAAAAGCAACTCGTTATTACCTTGTTGACGGTCAACTGTACAGGAGATCATTTCAACAAACATTGGCTCGGTGTTTATGGACATTGCAGTCTGATTACGTGATGAGGGAAGCTCATGAAGGAGTATGCGGGAACCACTCCGGTGCAGATTCGTTAGTTCTCAAATTAATAAGGGTTGTCTATAATTGGCCCCACATGGAGCAAGATGCAAAGACATTTGTACAATAATGTGATAAATGTCAGCGCCATGCATAATTGGTGCATAAACCGGCGGAACTTTTGCATTCGATGATATCACCATGGATATTTTTGAAGTGGGGAATGGACATGGTTGGTCTCTTGACACAAAGACTAGGGCAGGTAATATTTGTTTTGCTTGAAGAACATCAGAGTGGTGTATGTGAGTATGTTATCACAAAATCAAAGAATGGAAAGATGCTACAACCGCAGAGAAAATCTTTGATATTTCAAACTCGAAAATTTAATTTTGAGGAAGGTAACCTATAGTAATCGTGAGTTTTACGCCCAGAAGCTGGGACCAACATGGGAAGGATGTCACGACCCCAAATCCAGGCCAGTCGTGATGGCGTCTATCATGGAACTAGGCCAGCCAGAACTTCACTCAAATCATAATAAACTCCCATTTACCTCTTTACTATATTGATTTCCCATAAAAGTTTCCTTTAAACAATTATAAAAACAAATTATATATGGTTTTTGCATGATTTCATAACAAATTTCTTGGTAAATTCTTATTTTTATCAAAAACCCTAGGTTTCACTCTAAACCCATGATTTCCACTAATTTTTGAGTGTTACTCTACCCAAAATTCAAGTATTAAACTCACTTTTAAGTGGAAATTACTTACCTCACAATTGCTAGGTCGAATCTCCCCTTTGAAAGCTCCCCAAATTGTCCAAAGATGAAAGAAATGGCCTAAAAATTTCTAAGTCCCGCATTTGAAACAACCTCACTGCCTCCAGGACTTTCGCACCGGCGGCTCAAGGACCGCACCTGCGGTCTCGCATCTGTGAGCCAGTGCTCGCACCTGCGGAAGAGGAAAAGAAGCGCAGGCATCGCACCTGCGGAACGGAGCCCGCACCTGTGGAAATTGGGAAGCCCCTCTAAGGCCGCACCTGCGAGGCTTCGACCGCACATGCGGTCTCGCACCTACGGTTGGTCCTCCGCAGGTGCGGTCGCACCAGATCTGATGCACCAGCAGCTCTTTTTTAGCTTGGTTTGCCTCGTGCAATGTCTGAATGGCATCCGGGCCCACCCGAGGCCACGTCAAAATATACCAACAAGTTCTAAATCATAATACGGACTCGCTCGAGCGTTTGAAACGTCCGAAACAACACAAAATCCAAGAATCATACCTCAAAACCAACTAAATCCAACTTAATAACTTTAAGTTCTTGAATTCGCTTCCAACACGCCGAACATACCTATGCTACTCGGAATGACACCAAATTTTGCGAGCAAGTCATAAATGACATGACGGAACTATTCCCGGTCTCAGAATTCTGTTCGGACCTTATAACAGAAAAACACATTCCAAACCTCAATTTTTTGAATTTAAGGAATAATATTTCACTATTTTGCGCCGAAACGCTCACGGGTCATCCGAAACCCATTCCGAACATACGCCCAAGTCCGAAAATATCATATGAACCTACTGGAGCTTTCAAATCTTAATTCCAAGGTCGTTTACTAAAAATGTTGAATGGAGTTAAACTTGGCCTTTAAGGCCAACCTTAGGGAACTAAGTGTTCCTATACCACCCCAAACTCCTCCGAATCCCGAACCAACCATCCTCGCAAGTTATAAATCAGTAAAAGCAACCACATAAAGTCTCATTTAGGGGCACGGGGTTCTAGAACACAAAATGACCGGTTGGGTTGTCACAAAGGAGATGTCCTCTTTAACAGCACCGTAAACATAAGACCCCTCCATTATGAAACCCTCATAGTTAAAGGGTATATTCCAGAAGTATGAATGCCTGGGATCAAAAGTTGTCGGATGTAAAATAATTCCGAGCATTATCAGTTAAATAAAAATAAAAGCGAATATTTCTTGTACAATATTTAAGAAAATATCTTGAATTACTTAAAATGTCAACCTCGATAAAGATGTTTTGGCATAGTTACAATAGTTATAAAAAATACATCAGTTATTCTTGCTACTAGAGCCTGAAGGAAGAGAAGAGTCTTCGTTTTCATTCAGGAGAAGGTTGTTTTGCTTTCGGTTCAAGGCATTATTCCTTATCTACTTCCTCTTCAGCTTCTTCTTTGGTTCCTGAATACTTGGAGACATTGTTTGAAGAGTCCGAGGCAACGGGCCGAGCTAAGAAGTTCTTGAGAGCACTTGTCTCCAATTCATGAGTTTTGGCAATTTAGTCATCGATGTTTGAAATAACTTCTTTGGCCGCCCCCAATGTTTTCCTCAGTTTTCTTAAGGAGGATGGAATCTTCCTGGTCTTGGGTTCAGCTTGGAGAATTCAATTTTTATTTGGAGCTTATCATTTTCAGCTTTCATAATGTTGATCCTAGAATCAAGCTCAACATTGGTTATCTCATAAAGTTGGTTCTGCTCCATGACCTTTTTGAGCATTTCTTCTATTTTATCTCTCTTCTTCTCTGCGGCATTGGCCTCTTCGATTTGGAGCGTAAGCTAGCCTCCAAGTTATTAACATGCCATATAAAAGTAGACTTGCACTCGGCTGCAGCAGTCAAGGTATCATGCAGTTCAGCCACTTAGCCTTTGCCTCCTTAATATCTTCATGTAATTGAGAGGCTTGTTGGTTGTGGGACATCTATTCTTGATCGGATTGCTACAATCGAGCCTCGAGTTCGCTCATTTGGGCAACTTTTGTCTCCAGCACTAGGAAGCGCTCGGAAAGTTGATTCTGCTCTGCCAAAAGTTGATTTCGATGCCTGGAAAGTTCCTCTTTATCCAAAATCAACCTTTGCATGTCCTCAGAAGAAAGGAGGTGTCACGCCCTGAACTCGGGGAGCGCAATCAGCGCTCAACCAATATAACTCGGCCGAGAAAGCCTGTACAATACCTTCTACCTGAACTTACTCATGTTTAATAATAAAATCCAATTCATTGATTAGGCAAGGAGGAGGATCAAGTAAATAGCAACACTTATTCATTATCAGCAGTATCATCATTTATAAGTTTTCAAAATACATACTCTTTCATAGTTTGATATAGAACGTGCGATACAATTACAACATTACTAGTTTGACTTTTCGCACATCAACGTACCACCCACACTATGTCTATGGAGCCTCTAATATATACAAAAGAGTACGGTGATAGTGTCTGCAACAAGGCTCCTGCTATACCTCAAAACATAGTAATACACACGAACCAAAAGATAAACAACCCTGAAAAGAGATGGGGCTCACCATGTTAGCTGGAAAGATTGAGTACCGCTATCACTGGTCAGTATACTCCATTGTGGAACTACCTGCACCAAATAAAGATGTAGCACCCCCAGCAAAAGGGATGCTAGTACATGTCGAATAGTACTAGTATGAAAATCAAACACCTAATCATGAACTTGGAATGTATAGTATAAATATGATGAATCAGGGTGACAGTAGAATAACATAGATAGTCGTTAAAGCTAAAGAAGATTTATCAAGAGCTGTCAATAATACTAATAAATTTTAAGATGAGAACCTCTGTAACCATCTTTACACAAAGCGGCCCCACCGCCTCACCCTAATGTATGCGGGTGCAGGTGAAACAACGATACCAATACCTACACAAAGCGTCCATGTTGCCTCACCCCAATATGTGCGGGTGGAGGTGTAACAATAATACCAATACCTACACAAAGCGGCCTTCCACCTCACCCCAATATGTGCGGGTGGAGGTGTAACAACAATACCAATACCTACCCAAAGCGGCCCTTTCGCCTCACCCAAATATGTGTGCGTGGAGGTGTAAAAACAATACCAATTACAATCTCTACACAATTTGGCATAAAAATTTTCATGTGTAATGCAACTTAGAATTATAACGTGTTGATACACAATCCATGGTTTGGAACACGTCCTTAATCAAACACAGCATAATAAGAACATTCGAACATGAATCGAACATATATTTTGTCACAAAGCTTGTTCAGAACAATCGACTTATGATAAACATTCTTTACCATTTTTATCTCAACAACCTTTTCACACCCCTTTATAACATATGCATGCAAAATAAACACTCCCATACCCAAGCATTATCATACTAATTACCCATTTTTAGTTAAATTTTGAAATTAAGGGCTAGGGTGTAGAACCTTACCTTTTGGTTGAATACATTGTGAGTTACTCTAGAAAAATCTTCAAGGTTTGGCCAAATATTGATCACAATGGTTTAGAATTCCTCTTCTCACTCTAGAACACCTTCCTCTCTCTCTCTAAAATGTAGTTTTATCTTTCTAAAATGACCCATAATAGTGTTTTATATGAGAAGGGACTCGGGTTATAAAAACCCATAAATGAAGCTCCGAAACGGAATTTGCGGTCGTATATAATGCTTCTATGTTCCACGAAATAGGTCGCGAAATGGCCCTCCAGAACTGGGCTGGTCTGCCCCACTCTACGGCCGTTATGCGGCCGCATAATGCGCCGTAGAACCTCCCTCCAAAAAATTTCCATGTTGGATCTCCAACTGGTGTGCGGCCCGCGAAATCATTTTATGATCGCATAACTCGAAATTCCACCAGCTTAGAGAGTAGATGGCACTCATTCAGAAATATTAGGATGACACTTCGTTTTCCATTGGGATTTTGAATTAGGTGTCGGGTATGTGTTCTCCATATTTCGATGGTCGGGTTATCGTGGGAAAGGAACATCTTCTAGTTGTTCTGTTGGGGCTGGTGGAGAGATCGAAGTTGGTGAAGAAGGAGATGCGATTGCAACTGGCTCAGAAGTTGATAGCGGAGGAGTGTCAAAAGTATAACTCCTTTGACCGGAATAAATAATGGTGATTCGAAAAAATTTTGACCAATCCCATTTCCATGAAGAGCCCTTGAACTTCTTCCGGTTCTGGAGTTTGAAGCTTATCCATCTAAGCATTCGGTTAAGCTGATGAATGTAACTCCCCGAACCTGGGGGGCGAGACTGGCACCCGGTGCCTCACCTAACCTTGCGTACCAACTTGCAACTAAGGAACTCTGAACATGTGATGTCATACTTTGGCCATGGGCTGCATTACAAGACAACTGCAAATGCTGACTAAATATCAATATAAAGCTGGGCCGACAAGGCCGTCATAACCACTACAGCTGGCAAACCAACAAAAGATACATAAAAGGCCTACCAGCCCAACATACTGCACTAACTGACAGGATATGTCCACAAGCCTATACTGGTGGATATACTATGATTGGAACATCTCCCCGACCTACCCATAACATATATACATATATACAAAAGATATACATAAAGCTCTAAACCCGGCAACTCCGAAAGGCATGTAGCTTACCGATCAAGTTGAACTCGGGCAACACCTAATGAGGAGGTCTACCCGTCTGTCTGTCTGAACCTGCACGCATGAAATGCAGCGCCCCAAGAAAAAGAATGTCAGTAAGAAATAATGTACCGAATATGTAAGGTAATATACTGAAATCTGAAACTGAACGGATAATATAATAAGTGAAAGCAACTGGAGTTAAATATAATCTGAAGATATACTTACCTGTTGATACTGACTCAACTCTCTCAATATAGTAAGTAAAATAGTTGTTCGGACCTATGAGGCTCGGTATATATATATATATATAATTGTTGTGTCGTAGTAGGCTCGCTCATAGGCGCTCGGCCATACTAGGCTCTGTATCTCGACCAACTGGGCTCGCTCATAGGTGCTCGGCCACAGTAGGCTCGGTATATAACTTACCATCTGATCAGAGGTTGCCCAATAGGGGCCTGCCCATCGACTATAGCTCGATGGTAATGAAAATACTGTAATACTGTATATATAGAGTATGTGTTCTCTTTACTAGAAGAAAGAAATACTCAATTGATTATTGTAGTCCCGATAAGGAGAATATTGTAACTTACAAGACTAGGAAAATATACATAAATTCCGAGATACGAATTATTCTTTATGCCTCATTATCAAACTCGTGTAATTACGAGATTGCCAAAATGAAGGAAAAGCTTATCTTTAACATACCTGGAGTAGGGAAAAATCAGTATTATATTCTTGGAAAAGGTTGCACCGTACTCCTTTAGAACCCCAAAATTTACGTTGTTAAGCTTCTGAAAATTCTCGTTGTTAATGAAGTGTTTAGAATCTGAAATTTGTTGAAAATTTTTATAAGAATGGCAACGTTCTGTTTTGTAGTGCTTCTTAACTCTCAATTCATGGCTAAGTTCTAATTGTAGGAAATGACTAATATTCTGATTGTAGGGATTGTATACCAATATAAGGAATGAAGTGTCCTTGATTTATTAACTTGGTTTCAACCTAATGAATATTTTCTAAGAGTCATAATCTTAGAATGTGGTTAGCTGCTACATTTTGGAGGGGGGTTTAGTCTTATCTCTTAATTTATAAATTAATTAGGTAATGTCCCATTATCCGGTAATTTACCAATTACCCGCATAATTAAGAATTATTTTAAATTACTTAAATTACTACTCACTTTTAACACACCTTATACACCTTACTATCATGGCCATGTGGTACCTTGTATGGTACTAGTCCATGAATACCGGGTATTTTAGCTCGGAAAATATTTTATCCCAAATTGTCAAACTTCAAAAAAATTCATTTTTCGGTTTTCTTACCCTCTCACCTTCATTAATTTACTCATTACTTGTTTGAAAATTCATAAAATGCTCATAATCTTAAAATAATCTTATTCCCGAACTTACGTCGATTAACTTACGATGAAACTTTAAAGTATGTAAAATGCGGGATGTAATATCTCATTTCCAAGATTTCATCAATTTAATTATGGCGTACTTTCACGTAGGAAAACATGGGGTGTAACATCATTCCCCCCTTTGAAACATTCGTCCTCGAATGTTGACTGGTGCACTTATTATTTTTATGTCTTCCGAATACTTTAGTACTCTCCTTGCCATCTAGGCAACTGTTTAGTGAATAATTCCAAAGGCCAGGGCATTCTCCCCCTTTAATCCTTCCAATATCGTAATTGTTGCTACCTTCTATCATGCAGCCTGTACGACTCTAACCTTGTAAGTGCGCTTACGCATCTCTTCTTTCCTTTTTCCTCCGATTTTGGACATTATTGAAGTTCTTCGCTTGGTATTTTGTCAAACTTTCGAATATTGCTATATCTTATTTCATAGACCTGGTTATCCATTCGTACGACTTTACTGTATCTAACTAGGTCATACTATATCATAACTCTTACCTCGATCTCTCATTAATGAGGTCTGCTGGCAAATTCCAGGTTACTTTCATTGCTTATCCAGTATGTATAAATCTACGTCTTTTACTGCTTCCACATTACTATTCATCTTAATAATGACGGCCTAATCTCATCTCATACTTTATAACTTTTATCCATCCATTGTTGATTCACCTCAATATCTATCTATAAATAACTTAACCTTATATGTAACACTGCTGCTAGGGTTCACGTTTCATCGGGAACATCTAAAATGATTACACTGATCCACCTGGGGAAATACCATGCTTTTATAACGGTATCTCACAGCATTCCATTGTGATTCACCTTACATGGGTATTATAATCATGTTCAGTTCATGAGATCCTAGGCTTAATCCTGAGGACTTATCCATTTCCGTTACCTTCTCACTCGCCCATTCTTATCCTTACTCCTGTCTTCTAGAACCTTGTCGCTTCACCATACAATAGCTTGTGACCTACACATATCTATTTATATTACTTGCAACCTTTCAACTTGCTTGCATCATAGATTTCCTTTCCTTAATTATCCTCACATACTGGCGCCTTATCTATCAACAACATCACGGGCAGGAACCCTTACTTCCTTTTCTTTATTTTGACGTTGTGCTTACATTACGTTCTGGAATCATAGCATATCTGTAACATTTGGATAAGTGCAATTTCATCCCTTTCTTATTTTATCGCATTCTTCCTTTATCATTCCATATTCCCCCTTTTAGGGGAATACTATGACATGGAGCTATGACGACCTGCCTATAGATGTTTTTCATCATCATCTTTGGTGTCCTTTCACATTATCAATAACCCTTACTCACCTTGCGGTAATCCTTTTGTACCAAGGATAACAAAATTATTCACTCGCGACGGTGACACTTAGTGTAACTGGCACATACAATTCTTTAAGCATAACTTTGCTCATATTGCTTTCTTTAGGGAAGCGTCTCCCTGAATGACCATTCTCTGAATTCTTTATGGACCTTCTTCTGTTATCCATTCTATTATCGTTGGAATGCAATCTGAAATTCTCACGATGCTGACTATTATCAAATTACTCAGTTCCTAATTCATGTTTAGTTCATCTTGTTTACCAGTCCATACTGATTTTTATTACTTTGGGGTCTAACTTTCCCTTCTGTTAATCACGTTAGAGTCGCGAACCTATTTCTCGAAATGAGGATATGACTGTATGGCCTATACTCTTTTGTTGTCTTAAGGCCCATCACCTCTCGTCTCTTTCTTCATTTGACTATAGATTCTGTAACACTCTATCGTTCCCATCCATGTATCACATCTCACTCATAATGCTTCATTATCTCTCTTCATACTTCCCTGCTAATATTTCTATCTATCACTTTATTCTGAAAATTCGAACAAAACATTCTTTTGCTTTTAGCCCCCCTTCCTCTGTCCATTGGCTCTTCGAATTTCCAAATATTCTTTCTCTACTAGGGACGGGAGCCACAATAGTGTAATATTTACCCCTTCCAGGATTCTAGTGCGAGAGATTGATTTTGGCATCGATTTTCTCCCGGGAACTCAACCAATATCCAACCCTCTATATAAAATGGCACCTGCCGAATTGAAGGAGCAGTTAAAAGATTTGCTGGAGAAAGGTTTTATCAAGACCACTACCTCACCTTGGGGTGCACCGGTAGTATTTGTACGGAAGAAAGACGGCTCGTTGAGAATGTGTATCGATTATAGACAGCTAAACAAGGTAACTATTAAGAAAAAGTATCCACTTCCAAGGATAGATGACATGTTTGATCTGTTGCAGGGGGATAGATGCTTTTCAAAGATAGATTTGAGATCGGGGTACCACCAGGTCAGAGTTCGGGAGAGATATATTCCCAAGATAGCTTTCAGGACCCGATATGGCCACTTCAAGTTCCTTGTCATGTCCTTCGGGTTGGCGAATGCACCTGCCGTGTTCATGGACTTGATGAATAGCCTATACCGGCCATTTTTAGATATGTCCGTGATAGTATTTATTGATGATATTTTAGTTTACTCATGTTCAGAGGATGAGCATGCGGACCACCTACGAGCGGTGCTCCAAACCCTCCGTGATAGTAAATTATATGTTAATTTTTCTAAATGTGAGTTTTGGTTGAGGCCTGTACCATTCTTGGGGCACATTGTATCTGATAGAGGTATAGAGGTAGACAATTAGAAGATTGAGGTTGTGAAATCCTGGCCTGTACCTACCACTCATATAGAGATTCGTAGCTTTCTAGGCTTAGAAAGATACTACCGGAGGTTCGTAGAGGGTTTTTCTTCTCTTTCAGCACCATTAACGAAGTTGACGCAGAAAGCAACTAAGTTTCAGTGGACAGAGTCCTGTGAGAAGAGTTTCCAAGAGTAACATGTTGACCTCAGCACCAGTTCTAGCACTTCTAGAGGGTCCAGATGGTTATGCCATGTATTGTGATGCCTTAGGTGTCGGGTTAGGATGTGTCTGATGCAACATGGGAAGGTTAGTGTATGCTTCAAGGCAGTTAAGGAAGCATGAATGGAATTATCGGACCCACGATCTTGAGTTAGCTGCAGTTGTCCATGCACTTAAGATATGGAGACATTATTTGTATGGTGTTCATGTTGATATATTCACAGATCATAAAATCCTGCAATATATCTTCAAGCAAAAGAGTTGAATTTGTGACAGAGGTGATGTCTTGAGTTATTGAAAGATTACGATGTTAACATCCTCTACCATCCAGGGAAAGCTAATGTTGTAGCAGATGCCTTAAGTCGCCAATCTATGGGTAGGTTAGCACATGTAGAGGTAGAGAAAAGAAAATTAACTAGATAGATTCATCAATTGGCTTGTTTGGGGGTTCGGTTAGTAGACTCTGGCAATGGAGGAGTTGTACTCCAAATTACTGCAAAATCATCTCTCATAGTTGAAGTAAAGGAGATGCAGTACCAGGACCCAGAGTTGGTCGAGTTAAGAGAGTGAGTTCCGTAGAAAAAGAAGTCATTGTTATAACTCAAGGGAGATGGGGTTCTCAGATTATAGAGGACTTGTCATACGAGGAAATTCTGGTTGTGATCCTAGACCGACAAATCTGCAAGCTACGGAATAAGGAGGTAGCCTCCATGAAGGTCTATGGAGAAGCAAGAATGTGGAAGAGATGGCGTGGGAAGCGGAGGAAGAAATGAAGTCTAAGTACCCCCACCTATTTCAAACTGGAGATATGGCTCTCGATGGGATACCTCAGCACAGCCCTATGCATGCCAATAGGTCCTCAGGTAAGCTCTTATTTTTTACTTTTCAAATCTATAATAGACAGTTGTGTGAGTTCAAGTGTGACATGTATCGTATGTTTTATGGTTGTGTGCAGGGTGGTTTTAGTCTAGTATACGAAGGATACTGTGGAAAGGTATCTAAGAGCAAACATTCGAGGACGGATGTTTCTAATAGGGGAAGGATGTTACATCTCGTATTTTTCGTACATTAAAGTTTCGTCTTCAGTAAATTGACGTGGACTCGGGGATGAAATTTTCTTGATATTATAGGCATTATGCTGTTTCAAACACATGATGAGTAAATTCTTGAAGGAGAGAAGGTAAGCAAATAGAAGAAAATGAGTTTCGTTGAAGGTTAGCAATTTGGGGTAAAATACGGGCCGAGCGATAATACCTGATATTTATGGATTAGTACCATACAAGGTACCATATGACCATGATAGTATAAGATATAATGTATATTAAAAATAAGTAGAATTTTAAGTAATTTGAGACAATTCTTAATTATGTGGGTAATTGATTAATTACCGGGTGACGGAATATTACCTAATTAATTAATTGGTTATGTGATAAGATTAAAATTACCCCCACCCCCACGTGGCAGCAAGACACTTCATAAAGAGATGACTTAGTCATTCTTGATAGGTGGAAAAAGGATATGTTACCAAAACACTTCAACAACGTGAAGTGTTACCAAAACACTTCAATTCCAAAGATCTTTCAAAACAAAACCATAACTATAATCTTATCCAAAACCTCATTCCTAATATTTTCAATACCAAGACCTTACAACCATAAGTAAATGTTAGCAATTCTCCTTGCAACAAACTCCAGCGAGAACTTTTAGAGCTTTCGCAATAGAGAAATTTTGCGGTTCTAAAGAAGTACGGTGCAACTTTTTTCTAAGAATATCATACGGATTTTTCCCTAATCCATGTATGTTAAGGCTAAGCTCTTCCTTCATTTTGTATGATCTCGTAATTATACGAGTTTGATAACGAGGCATAAAGAAAAATTCATATCCCGTACGTATATTTTCCTAGTTTTGTAAGTTACAATATTATCTTTATCGGGACTCATATTCAATTGGTATTTCATTCTTCCAGTTGAGAGAGCAAAGAGTCTATATATACAGTATTACAGTATTTTCATTACCATCGAGCTATAATCGATGGGCAGACCCTTATCGGGCAACCTCAGATCAGATGGTAAGTTATATACCGAGCCTACTATCGCCGAGCACCCATGAGCAAGCCTAGTTAGTCGGGATACAGAGCCTAGCATGGCCGAGCTCCTATGAGCGATCCTACTATGGCAGGGAATATATATATATATACGTACCGAGCCTTATAGGGCCGGACAGCTATTTTACTTACTATATTGAGAGAGTTGTGTCAGTATCAGCAGGTAAGCATATGTTCAGATTATCAGTTCAGCTTCAGCTTTCAGTATATTGCCTTACATACTCGGTACATTATTTCGTACTGACGTCCCTTTCTAGGAGGCGCTGCATTTCATGCATGCAGGTTCAGACAGACAGACGGGTAGACCTCCTCACTAGGTGTTTCCGAAATTAAGCTATATCGGTAAGCTCCCCCTCCTTCGGAGTTATCGGGTCTAGAAGTTTCGGTGTACATCTTGTGTATATATGTTGATAGTTTATGGGTAGGTCGGGGCCCTTTTCCGATCACGGTACATCTGTCAGTAGAGGCTTGTGGACATATCTTGTTAGTTAGTGCAGTATGTTGGGCTTGTAGGCCCTGTACATATATTTTGTTGGCTTGTCACTTATAGTGGTTATGACGGCCTTGTCGGCCTAACTTTCTGTTGACATTTGGTCAGTGTTAGTGTCATGCCCCAAAATTGAGGGACACGACCGAAGCTCAACCGGGTGGCCCCAGTCAAGCGGACCTGGATTTGCCTCACCTATCCCACGCGTTACCCCGTGATTCCAATATACCTTATTCATGTGAATTAGCAACTTGAGACAAAAAAATAAAACTCCAGTTAAATTCATGTTTTCCTCTTACCATTAACAACATATGATACTAAATACTTGCAAGATACATACAACATACATACTTCTACCACGTGGACCACGATTGTCACTACCCAAAATACATATGTACAATACCCACGTTATGTCTATGGAGCCTCTACGAGTGATAGGATTTCATACAATACTTGACGGAAACAAGGCTCTGGCTATACCTTATAATAAAAAATAGACCTAAAAGAAGGTGACATCAACCACACATGGCCCCGAAATGAAGTGGGGCTCACCAATTCAGCTGCGGAGTGGAGAGAAGGCACTACTGCCGGTGGACTGAATTACCTGTAGTAGAACCACCTACATTCATATAAGAAAATGTAGCGCCCCGGCAAAAGGGACGTTAGCCTCCTGCAGGTCCCTTCATTCCCTCCGCCTTACACGGACTTAAAAGAGTACCTAAGGCGGATCAGGCTCTTTCGAGGGCCTTTGTTTGAGGTGAGGTTTAGTACTGTGGAATAGTACTAGTATGTATGAACAAACTTTATCCCAAGTACAATCAAACAATACACAAATAAGATATGGTAATAGAACCAATCAATCAATGCACGTGGAAAGAAACAACCAAAATCAACAAGTTTCACAATCCCTCCTTTTCCCATTTCAACATCACCATATTCAAGAGTTTCATAGATTTTCATTTCAATCGTGATAATGATCACATTCCATCCTTATTACCTCGTCCACCCTTATCAGCACAACCCATCATCCTTATTACTTCGTGTTGCGGCACGCAACCCGATCCCACCTTACAATCATATTTCGTAACAACAACCATAAATAATTAAATCACAAGAATTCTTCATTTCAAGGAACACAAGTTCATATCAACAATTCGCCATTTGAGCTCAAGGCACATTGACTCTCACCAAGCAGTAATTCATGTGCACGGTGTTGCCATAATCGTTCAACTCATTTACATCATTTCACAATACCCTTTTTCATTACTTTCCACGCACGGTTTTTATCCATTATATACATTCCCACACTTGGGCACATTAATATTATTTCATTCATTAACACATACTTTTATGTAGATACCCTCGAGCATTTACGAGCTTTGCACATAATAAGATAGGCACATCACAACACTTTTCACAATCTCATATAGCACGGTAGTATGACAATCAACTAGGACAATTAGAGAATAGAATCTTACATCTCAACACATTTGAACAATCAATTCACATATTTTCAAACAAGTTACACATACCATATGCTCAGACCCAACAAGAGGATTCTACTAAGGTTAAAGTTACCAATACATACCTGAGGTCGAAATTCCTTTTTAACTTTTACTCACAAATCACTGAACCGACTAGTACCGTCAATCTAGTTCACAATTAAACATATTCAACTCAGAATTGGAAATCATGCATACAATTCGAACTCTTTTAAGCATTTTATCGAACGCTAGGCGACCCCATTAGATTACCACCCCTTCTTTGTTAATTTTACCCCAACCCTCTTCCGTTTTTGCTAGATTAAGAAGTTTTACTCACATGCATGCTAGGTTTTGACCTACATTTTCAAGAACCATCCTATGTGTTTTATTCTTAATTAAAATCTGAGAACTTTGGGGGAAAATGGGGTGAAGACTTACCTCTTTGAGTGAAGAAGATAACACTAACTCGATAGATTCTGGGCTTGAGCAACTTTGAAGAATCAATTTTTTTTTGATGAAGAAGAACTTTCTCTCTCAAGAATCCCTCTCTCCCTTCTCTCTATTTTGCTCAGAAATCAGTTAAAAATTAGGGGGAGGGGTGTTTTAATGAACTGGGGTCGGGTTTTAAAAATTAGAAAAATAGGAGCCCGACACAAGAATGCGGTCAGGAATGCGACCGCATTCCTGACATGTGGTCCGCAGAGTCGACTGCAGAATGGCCCTCCAGGTGGACAAAAATCGAAAACAATCAGCCCAGTTATGCGGTACGCATACATGTTATGCGATCGCATAGTGCGTCGCATAACCTCCCTTCCAAAAATCAAAGGGCAACAATGCGACAGCTATGCATTCCGCAGAACCAAAATGTGGTCGCATATTGGACCGCATAGTTGTCCTCAAATGGGGCAGTGATCTTCCCATGTATGCGACCATTATACGGTCCGCATACACGTTATGTGATCGCATAGTGCGTCGCATAACGCCTACTTTCTGGAAAATTTTATTCTTTAAGTCCCGGGGTACTTTTTACTCAAGTAAGTCCGTTTTAAAAATTTCCAGAGTAAAAAAAACTCGAATGAGGATTTTTGGAAATCATTTTGTTTTGAAAACATGATATGCAGCTTCCAGATTTTCACTAACCCCGATATTTTCAGAAAATTTCGCCAGAGTTTCCTTTGTAATTAGGCCTATCTACCTGACAGAGAGCCTCCGAAACACATTTCCAAGCATCATTACACAGTTTTTGGTTATTCAATAACTAGCAAGCAACGTTGTTACCTCAACAAATTGTATATATTCAATCACTCTAACAACTACACATAGCTCTGTCTTGTTATACCACAAATTTTCACATGATTCACATTCTTGCACATAACTTGGTCATTTTAATGAGTCCCATACATCCCAATCACCTAAATACACCATATTTATTTCAATTAATCATTACCACCCTACACTACTATTAATCACTTGCCTAACACAAGTTCCACAAAACTTTCATTTACCTCAAGGGTTGCACACTACCCAAATAGTAACACCGGGTTCAGTTTTAGCACACATTGGGAAATTACAACAATAAGGCAATTAGGGGAAGATGGGGTACTTTTGCATAAAACTGGACATAAAATATAATTTGCTTAGAGATGACAGTTCCGACGATCACTACTAGACTTATTCAAACAAATGGGGATATTTATCTTTCATCTCATTTTCTGCTTCCCACGTGGCTTCCTCAACGTGCTGACTTCGCAACAATACTTTAACTGAAGAAATTTCTTTGTTCCTCAATCTACGGACTTGTCTATCAAGAATAGAAACTGGAACATTTTCATACGATAATTCTTCATTAACCTCAATAGTCTCAAATGGCACGATGGCTGATGGATCTCCAACCACTTTCTTCAACATAGACACATGGAACAGCGGGTGCACTAATGAAAATTCAGGGGGTAATTCCAACCTATAAGCCTCTTGTCCTATCCTTTGAGCAATCTGATATGGCCCGACATACCTTGGGATCAATTTCCCTTTCTTGCCAAATCGCATCACTCCCTTCATGGGAGATACCTTCAAGAATACCCAATCATCTACTTGGAATTCCAATTCTCTTCGATGAACGTCCGTATAGGATTTTTGACGGCTCTGAGCGGTTTTCATCCTATCTTGAATGACTCTAACTTATTCCAACGCCTGGTGCACAAGATCTGGCCCTAACAATTCTGCTTCACCAACCTCGAACCACCCAATCGGATATCTACACCTTCTTCCGTACAATGCCTCAAATGGGGCCATCTGAATACTAGTTTGAAATTTGTTATTGTAAGCAAACTCAATAAGCGGTAAATGATCATCCCAACTACCCTTGAAGTCCAACATACAAGCCCGTAACATATCTTCAAGCGTCTGAATAGTCCGCTCTGCCTGACCATCAGTCTGCGGATGGAAAATTGTGCTGAGATTTACCTGCGTACCCAAACCTTGCTGAAATTTCCTCCAAAAATTAGCTGTAAATTGGGCTCCTCGATCTGTGATAATAGAAATTGGAGTACCATGAAGCCTGACTATTTCCTTGATATACAACTGAGCGTACTGTTCTGCAGTATCGGTGGACTTGACTGGCAAGAAGTGAGCTGATTTCGTTAGTCGATCCACTATCACCCAAATCGAGTCGAACTTGTGCTGAGTGCGAGGTAACCCTACCACTAAATCCATGTTGACATTTCCCATTTCCACATTGGAATTTCCATAAGTTGATTTAACCCACCGGGCCTCTGATGATCGGCCTTCACCTGCTGACAATTCGGACAATTAGATACAAAGTCGGCCATACCTCTCTTCATACCGCTCCACCAATAAACCTCCCGGAGATCGTGATACATCTTCGTAGAACCTGGGGGCACGGAATACCTGGAATTGTGAGCTTCTGCCATTACCCTCTCCCGAAGATTATCCACATCAGGAACACATAGCCTTTCCTGGCACCGTAAAACACCATCATCGCTACCGAGTGAAAATGCTGAAATCTTGTTATTCAAAACTGCCTCCTTCAACTGCGCCAATGCTGGATCCATACACTGCTTTTCCTTGACTTCCGCTACAAGTGATGATTCTGCCCCATTATGCACCATAATATTTCCCTCGTCTGAGGTCGAGAGACAGACCCCCAGACTGGCTAATTGATAAATCTCCCGAGCTATAGGCCTCTGATCCACTTTCAAATGAGCCAAACTACCCATAGACTTCCGACTGAGAGCGTCGGCCACCACATTCGCCTTCCCTGGANTCAAAATGTTCATATCATAATATTAAGAAATTCTAACCATCGTCACTGCCTTAAATTCAACTCCTTCTGCTTGAACAAATATTGGAGACTCTTGTGGTCTGAGAACACGTCTGCATGGACCCCATACAAATAGTGCTGCCATATTTTTAATGCAAACACAACTGCCGTGAGTTCTAAATCATACGCCGGATAATTCTTCTCGTGATTCTTGAGTTGCCTGGAAGCATAGCATATAACCTTCCTGTGTTGCATCAACACACATCCCAAACCAACCCTTGAAGCATCGTAATAAACCACAAATCCCTCTGTGCCTTATGGAAAAGTTAACACCGGTGCTGAAGTCAATCTTTATTTCAACTCCTGAAAGCTCTTCTCACAAGCGTCGGACCATTGGAACTTAATTACTTTCTGCGTCAATTTAGTCATGGGGAGGTGAGGGTAGAGAATCCCTCCACAAACCTCCAATAATACCCAGCTAGACACAAGAAACTGCGAACCTTTGTCAGGGTCGTTGGTCTAGGCCAATCCTTTACCGTTGCGATCTTCTGTGGATCAACCTTAAACCCTTTTCTGGAAACAACATGACCTAAAAACGCGACTGACTCTAGCCAAAATTCACATTTTTAAAACTTGGCATACAATTGGTGTTGATGAAGAGTCTGTAGAGCTGCCCTAAGGTGATTAGCATGATCCTCCCGACTCCGCGAGTAGACAAGGATGTCATAAATAAAAACAATCACGAAGGAGTCAAGAAACGATTTGAAAACCCCATTCATAAGACCCATGAAAGCCTCTGGAGCATTGGTCAGTCCAAAGGACATAGCAAAAATTCAAAATGGTTATAACGAGTTCTGAAGGCAGTCTTAGGAATATCCTGCTCTTTGATCTTCAACTGGTGATACCCTGACGGTAAATCAATTTTGGAGAAAAACTTCGCACCTTGCAATTGGTCGAACAAATCATCTATCCGAGGCAATGGATACTTGTTTTTTGATAGTGACTTTGTTGAGCTGCCGATAATCAATACACATATGAAGCGACCCATCCTTCTTCCTGACGAAAAGAACTGGAGTGCCCCATGGCGACACACTCGGCCGAATGAACCCCTTCTCTAATAAGTCTTTCAACTTCTCCTTTAACTCCCCCAACTCTGTTGGCGCCATTCTATACGGTGTAATAGATATTGGCTGCGTATCTAGCAATACATCAATCCCGAAATCGATCTCTCTATCTGGCGGAATCCCAGGAAGCTCGTCCGGAAATACTTCAAGAAACTCATTGACGACTGGGACGGACTCGAGGGCAAACACTTCTGAAGCGGTGTCTGCAACCCGGACCAAATGATAAACACACCCCTTTTTAATCATCTTCGAGGCCTTAAGGTAGGAAATAAACCTAGCCTTTGGCACCACACCATTCCCTTTCCAATCAATAACTGACTCATTAGGAAACTCTAGCCTCATAATTCTGGTTCGGAAATCGAGTTTAGCAAAGCACGAGTAAATCCAATCCATTCCCATGATAACATCAAAATCTACCATCCCAAGCTCGATAAGATCGGTCGTGGTATCTCGACCTCACACCGTGACAACACAATTCCTATAGACGCGCGCGACTGTAATAGAATCACCAACAGGAGTCGACATAGAGAATGGTTCATGAAGTTGTTCGGTTCTATCCCAAAACTTGAAGAAATAAATGGGGTAACATATGACAAAGAGGACCCTGGATCAATTAGAGCATAAACACCAAGTGCTTGAACAGTCAGAATACCTGTAATAACATCTAGGGAAGCCTCCGCACTCTGGCGACCACTCAAAGCATAGAAGCGACTGGGTCCACCTCTACCTCGTACTCCACCCCTAACCACACCATGCCCTGCTGGAACTGGAGGACACACTGAATATGCGACGACTGAAGAACCAGACGGCTGAGAAAAACCACTACCCATGCCCTGACTGGGCGCACGGCAATCCCGCTTAATATTACCTCTCACCCCACACCCGTAGCATACTGGGATATCTAGGTTTCAAGGCTCGGTATGGAACCTCCCACACTTAAGGCACGGAGCCCTCCTCTGCAGCTGGAACCTCCCTCCTGGATGACCGGACTGATGGGGCCTCCTACTGTCTGATCCTGGTCCCTACCGACTGCTCTGCTGATAATGGTGCACTGATGGAGGTGCACTGGATGAGGACTGAGCATAAGACTGGGATGGCCCTGATGGTCCTCTCCCCTGAACTGGTCTCCCTCCTCCAACTGAACTCCCCGAGTGGCCCGCTGACCGGGCCTTGCTAATACTCTCCCTCTCCGACCTTATCTTCACATTTCTAGCCTCCGTGTCCTGGGCGAATCCCACTATCTTACCATAATTCATGCCTGAGTGCAAGGCAGCTATAGCATATTCATTCACAACCAAGGGACTAAGGCCCTGAACAAACCGTCGAACTCTGGCACCTATAGTCGATACTAACTGAGGAGCGTACTTGGACAATCTCACGAACTCCATGCGATACTCCCACACACTCATATTACCCTGTTTGAGGACCTCAAACTCTGTAGCACGGGCTTCCACAGTCTCAGCAGGCAAGAAGTGATCCATGAAAGCATCAACGAACTCATCCCATCTCGCCGGAGGACTTCCCTCCCCACGGAATTCTCCTACATCTCGAACCACGAATACGCTGCTCCCTTCATCATATAAGATGCTAACTCAACCCCCTCTGTCTCTGTAGCCTTCATAACCCGAAGCGTCTTGCACATGTCATCCAAAAAATCTTACGGATCGGCCTCTGGATCAGTACCTGAGAACTCTGGAGGGGCTAACCGCAGAAACTAGTTGACTCTGGAACCGGCGGAATCTCCCTGTCCGCTAGAGAGCGCAGGGGCAGCATGAGATCCTTGGGCCTGAGAGGCCACTAACTGAGTCAACATATGAATATCTCCCCTGAGGTCCCCATCGGAAGTACCAGGACCTGGAGCTGGAACCTAAGGTGTATCAGGAATATTAGCGGAAGGGGTTGCAGCACACTCCGCCACAGTAGGAATAGGAACACTCTGGTCTGGAACAGAAAGGCCAGGTGGATTCAAGGTTGGGGATTCTCTCTCGCACGCACCATCTCCTCTAGGCCGAGTCAAGCTCTCTTCTTTGGTCCCATCACTGAAAATTTCGGAAAAATGCACGAGTTAGACAAGGATATTTTCACTTTCCACTTCACCTCACGATATAGAATAACAATGAAAAGGGTGTTTCCTAAATGTCCATGTAGCCCCCTAATTATAGATGTGGTCGACAACACACCGATAAGAAGGGCTCTACTAGACACGGCTCCAAGACATCCTAGGACACTTTAAAATACCTTCGGCTCTGATACCAAGTTTGTCCCGCCCCAAAATCGAGGGACACGACCGGAACTCAACCGGGTGGCCCCACTAAAGCGGACCTGGATTTACCTCACCTATCCCACGCGTTACCTCGTGATTCCAATATACCTTATTCATGTGAATTAGCAATTTGAGACTTAACATAAAACTCCAGTTAAATTCATGTTTGCCTCCTACCATTAACAACATATGATACTAAATACTTTCAAGATACATACAACATACATACTTCTACCACGTGGACCACGATTGTCACTACCCAAAATATATATGTACAATACCCACGTTATGTCTATGGAGCCTCTACGAGTGATAGGATTTCATACAATACTTGCCGGAAACAAGGCTCCGGCTATACCTTAAAATAAAAAATAGATCCAAAAGAATGTGACATGAACCACACATGGCCCCGGGAGGAAGTGGGGCTCACCAATTCAACTGCGGAGTGGAGAGGAGGCACTACTGCCGGTGGACTGAATTACCTGCTGTAGAACCACCTACATTCATATAAGAAAATGTAGCGCACCGGCAAAAGGGACGTTAGTACTGTGGAATAGTACTAGTATATATGAACAAACTTTATCCTAAGAACAATCAAACAATACACAAATAAGAGACAGTAATAGAACCAATCAATCAATGCACGTGGAAAGAAATAATCAAAATCAACAAGTTTCACAATCCCTCCTTTTCCCCTTTAACATCACCATATTCAAGAGTTTCGTAGATTTTCATTTCAATTGTGATAATGATCACATTCCATCCTTATTACCTCGGCCACCCTTATTACTTCGGCTACCCTTATCACCACAACCCATCATCCTTATTACTTCATGTTGCAGCGTGCAACCCGATCCCACCTTACAATCATATTTCGTAACAATAACCACAAATAATTAAATCACAAGAATTCTTCATTTCAAGGAACACAAGTTTATATCAACAATTCGCCATTTGAGCTCAAGGCACATTGACTCTCACCAAGCAGTAATTCATGTTCACGGTGTTGCCATAATCGTTCAACTCATTTACATCATTTCACAATACCCTTTTTCATTAATTTCCACGCATGGTTTTTAGCCATTATATACATTCCCACACTTGGGCACAGTAGCATTCTTTCATTCATTAACACATATGTTCATATTGATACCCCTCGAGCATTTACGAGCTTTGCACATAATAAGATAGACACATCAAAACACTTTTCACAATCTCATATAGCACGGTAGTATGGAAATCAACTAAGACAATTAGAGAATAGAATCTTACATCTCAACACGTTTGAACAATCAATTCATATATTTTCAAACAAGGTACACATACCGTATGCTCGGACTCAACAAGAGGATTCTACAAAGGTT
>ML391494.1:5554-39607 GCA_005239525.1 Nicotiana knightiana
TATATATATATATATATATATATATATATATATATATATATATAGTAGATAAATTATGCATATATTATACATCCACCAACTATGG
This sequence comes from Nicotiana knightiana, assembly GCA_005239525.1. NCBI lineage: Eukaryota > Viridiplantae > Streptophyta > Magnoliopsida > Solanales > Solanaceae > Nicotiana > Nicotiana knightiana. The sequence continues at coordinate 5,640 of ML391494.1, forward strand.
ATGGTCGGCTATTTGGGTTAATTCTTCTTTACTGATTTTAGTTTATCTTCCTTTTGTACATATTTTACTGATTGGCACACGTGCAACGCACATACACTAAAGCTAATATATATAAAAATAGATGACTTGTATATATATAATTATATATACCGGATAGGAAAAGTAAACAATAAAATCAGGCGGCTATTTATGTAAAGGTGTTGCTTAAGGTGAACTCCAAGCCCATATAGTAACACCATAAACCCAACGAAGTGCAACCCAACAACACACGATCATTATCTGAGACTACTTTAGCCTTTTTCCATTTTCCCCCACTTCGTATTTTGAAATAATTCCCAAATGTTAAACAATTTTTAGGCGTCCTTGAGTGTTCTATTCCTCCTCTTTGACTAGACTCAATTGCAGGGAATGTCATGATTCTGAAATATCTTAGCAAATATGATCACCTCAATTTCCATGATCTATTGTCATAATTTGAGTTTGAACATATAAATGAATTCACTTGATCAGAGGAAATATCATTTCTCTGTCGCTCTTTAAAGGACGTAGATATGTTATATCAACTTCATCATTTTACAAACCAAACAGATTACAAATGGTTTCTTCTTTTTTTTTCTTTCTTTTTCCGAGGCTTTATTCGATGATTGAGATCTACAAGTGTAACAACATGAAGTAATAGTAGCACTGGGGGTGGTAAAATGGTTAAAAGAAAACAGTTAACCACTTAAATTATCTACTAAAATATGAGTTGGATAATTAACTATTTAAAAACCGGTCAAATGTGGATTATCCATTTAGAAAATGGATAACCAATGGGTCTAACTTTTACATTTGTAAAATCTCAAATTGGGGGTTCCTCAAGGTAGGGAGACTAAGAATTCTCCTAAAAGTGATAATATACAAGAAGTAATGGATAATATGGTTACCTATATTATCCGTCGGTTAACCCGTTTTTATCCGTATTAAATATGGATCGGGTCGGATAATTTACCCGTTTTTTTCATTACCCGTTTTCGATCCGAACCATATCCTACCCGACCTGCTCGTTTGCCATTCCTAAGTAGCACTGTAGTATATAACTAGACGCGTCAATACAATAATAGTGAAAATAATCATCATCCCTCGACAGAGGAAGGGTCAATATCATTATCAACAACAATAACATACCCAGTATATTTCTACAAGTGTAGTCTGCGAAAGATAATATGTATGCAGATCTTACCCATACCCGATAACGATAGACAGACTATATTCAGTATACTTCGACTCAATAAAGTAAAATCACAACTACTATGAAAAAAAGAACTGCAGAAAGAAAAACAGTAATAACAGCGAGAAAAAATAACCAAAGCAAAAGAAACATAGGTGAGGGAAGGGTCGATATACATTACTATATTGTATACAAAAGATATTTTAAGTAATTGCCTAACATCCTATTTTCCTATAAACAAGGAAAAAGTAAAAGCCTTCACCCAATTGGTATATCTGTACATGCAGTAATCTTTATTTAGCTTGTACTCGAGCATTTCACGGGTGTCCTTGGAGCTACACAAACAATTAACAAAAACAACTTAATTAGTACTATTCTATATAAGAGGAAGTAACAAATTTATTAAAGAAGAAAGAAACTTAATTAGATTACCTAATCCAATGGCTTCCGAGCTCTTCATCAACCTCATTCTCTTACAAGTATCAACAAACATTCTGGAAAAAGAAAAGGAATATAAGTTTCCATCACATCAAGATAAACTATTACCTAAAACCTCTTCATTACAGCTTCATTTATACCGAATTGTTTTTATTGTTATAGCGAACTGCTGTTATAGATAATTTATATTATAACATAGCATAAAAATTGGTTTCACAAACCAACTGATTATTATATAGTGATATTGTTATAGAGAGCTCTAATTGTACTAATAGAAACTAAAACTCAAAAATAGAAAAAAGTTTAACTCTTATGCACTCACATAAGAACGATTACGTGAAAGAAAAACAACAAATCAGACGACAAAAGAGAAACCGGATCGTAAAATTAACATACTTCCAAGGAACATCTCCAACAAGCATCCAGTCTCCATCTTTATCTTCATAGGTTGGTACATATTCCACACCATTTGTAATGTCCATAAGCTTGCTTTCGCTTTCAAAATTACCTGATTAATTACCATTTAATTTCACAATTAACATCACAATTCGTATGTATTATAAATACAAGGACAGATTAAATTGGAAAGGGAATTGCTTACTTACAGACAGTTAGGCAAGTAAACATGTTTTGTAGAGCATTTAACAGCTTCTGGTAACTGTCGTACAACTCCAAATCTACTTTTCTCAAGTAAGGAGCTCCGTCTACTGCCACTTTCACGTACTTGCATTTGTCTATCATGTTCTTTCTGTATGATCTCACAGGTGGCCACCCCACTACTTGTGCCCTATTATTCATAAGTTCATAAATTTCATTAAAATCCCAGAGGCGGAGCCAAGAACTCAAATAAAGGAACAATGGCGAATCCAACATATATATTAGTTATGAACCCATAACTCAAACAAGGTGATGAGTTCAGTGGTCGAAGTCGATATCTTGAACTCACACAATTAAAATCCTGGATATGCCTATGTAAAGGAATGCCAAAGGATTCAACAACTTATATATAAGCAAAAAAAATATCTCTATTTACATACTAGTATAATTTACTCGCGCCCCTCTGCACGCCTTTACTTTTTAAAAAAAAAAGAAGTAGTACTGACTACTTAATTTTATCAATGCAACAAGTGTATGTATTGAAATTGAGAATTGAGTTAATTAGAGGACTTACTTTGCTGGAGGTTTGGTTCCAGTAGAGATTTCATTTTTCAAGTGATGATCTTCAGAAGTAGAGCTTCCTAGGCTTAATTCCATAGCGTCGGAGATTCCACGTTTCGTGCCGGAGATTTGCTTTCGTGATTCGCCGGGTAAGCCGAGGGTGAGCTCAGTTTCCTTGAAATTGAGGCCGGAGATTTCGGTTTCCGGCAAGTTTTTGGCTGCTTTGAATTTCTCAGGTGACATATCTTTTTTGGCTTTTCCACTTTGGTAGGCTAAAAAAGTTTTTAGATTCCTTAGGTGAAATTGATATGATCTTTTGGTGCTTGAAAAATGAGACTTATTATTAGTATTACCAACGCTAATGGTTTAGCGTTTTGGCCACTATATAAGCTCTCGGGGAAATGGACGGAGGCTGTCATGTTGACCATTCTCTTGTTGAAACGTGGATGGTTAGGATTTGTCCACGTTGTAAGGGAGTGAATGATGGAAAAACGTGCATCTCTCACTTTGTTTGCTTCCGACCTTGGGGCCTTGTGTCGGCTCTCAATTGTTACACAGCAGAAATATCTATACAATTATCATAAATTAATAAAGATTTTATTCATTAAAAATTAAAATAATATTATTGAAAAAATAGCAAAGAATTTAAAATAAAAAAAAAATATTTCTAAGAGTAATACAATATAAATCTTTTATTACGTTACAAAAAAAAAGTAGTAGACAAAAATATTAAACAAAGTAATATGCTAATAAAATTTTCTATTAACAATGAAATTGTATTAAATATTGGATAATATAATTAAAAAAATACATAACAAAAAAGTTATTCGAAGTCTATATAAGTCCTTTTAATTTAATTGATATTTTATTCATTAAAATTCAAATAATATTATTGATAACAACATAATAAAATTAAAAATAAAAAATATTTCAAGATGAATTAAATATATATGCCTGTTTCTTATATTACAAAAAGAGATCAAGCATTGGATAATAGAATAAAGAAAAATATAAAACAAAAATTTTATTCAATGACTATATAAGTCCCTTTAATTTAATAGCGATTTTATTATTAGGTATATCATATTCATAAATAAGATAACAATTGAAATTTATTAAAGCAATATGATCTAATTATTCAAACAAGCCCGATCAAATTAACCACACATCGCCCAGCTACACTACTAATTGACAACTTATAGCTCTAGTAATAGCACTATATATAGCGGTGTAGAAATTGTACATGAAGCCTCAATGTTACAGTCTTATAGCACATGAACGTATGGATTTAAACCACTTCTATGAGTTCAATTAAATTTGTCCTCCTAAAATCTAAATTATATATGTATATTCAACAAAGTTCAAGTTAAACTTGTAGATATTCTAATATTCTTATTTTGTACACACATGATAGATTGGTATTATAGCAAAATTCTAGTACGTAACACAATTTCTACTTGAATATGCTTTTTCATTGCTTCTAATCCAATTCCGAATAGGTTATGATCATTTCTACTTCACAAACTTATACACAAATTGTTTAGCTGGTTCGAAGTTTCTGGCAGATAATAGTAACGTGGAGCTAAAGCCAGAATTTTAAGTTTAAGTTTTGGATCTTAATTACTAGATTCATAATTGTATATTTATATATATTTAATAATTTTTTTAATACAATTTAAATTTTAAGAAATAGTTACTAAGTTCATTCTAAGTACATACTAAACACACTTGCTCCTCCCTAATCGGCGGCCTGTAAATTAAGGGTGTTCGTCGGCCTGTACGGTACTGTATTTAGATATTTCGATTCGATATTTTCGGTTTCGGTTTCTTAAAATGCAATACCAATATCGTAGCTAATTAAATACTGTATGTTTCGATTTTTCTCCTTTCGGTTTATTCGGTCTGGTAACTTCAGTTTATTCGGTTTGAACACTAACTAGTGCATAGAGTTATAGACTATAATATTCTAAATATAAGTACTCAAAAGTACAAAAATTAAAACATTTGCTGACAAAAATTTTGTCCAAAACTAGCAAATTTCGACCCAGAGAGAAAAAACTGTACATAAAAGAATAAATTTGATCATTAGAAATGTTTTGTTACTTGCTTAGAGTTAATTGATGAGCTTAGAGAATAAAATAAAGTAAAATTTTAGATTTTTATATTTATGCCATAATTAATAATATGTGTATTGTGTAATATAATATATATTTCGGTACTGTATCAGTATTTTGGTATTTCATTTTAAAATACAAAATACCATACCTAATACTAATATTTTTTAAAAATTAAAATAAATACCAAAATTTTTGGTTCGATAAGATAATTTGGTATTTATCAAATTATGCACGGCCCTACTGTAAACAACTTTCATATTAAGGGGCAACTTAGTGGGTGTTTGGACATAAGAATTGTAAAATTTTAAAATAGGAGGAATGCAATTTAGAATTATATTTGGACATAAATATTATTTTGGGTTGTTTTTGGTGAGTGATTTGAGTGAAAATTAATAGCTTTTTAGAAATTTTTAAATTTTTAAAAATTTTCAAAATACATTTTCAAGTGAAAACAATAAAAGTTATATAATAAACACTAATTTCAGAAAAAGTAAATTTTTTTAAAACAGGGAAAAATTTCTTATGTCGAAACGGGTTCTTAGATATTGTAATATTGTACCTTATGAATTTCCCAATATTATGAATCGGCACTCGTGTGTAGGAAAGAAATGCGGGGCCTACATGCTGGGTTAGTAGAGAGACAGGTCAACCCATGAAGAAAGGCATGTGCAAAGAAACTCTAATTATGATTGGGTTACAAAAACCCAGCATGTGACCCTGTTGCTTTGTCGGTTTATTAGCTCTCTTTATCAGGACCAGCGGGTTTTTACCGACACGTGGCATCTTTTACCCGTATCCCGCACCTGCCCCTTTTAAACGTAACCGTCACCCCAAAGTATAATCACACGTCATGACCGGGATTTCCGCCGGCTTTTAACGATTTCCTTCTTCAATTAATAAGTTCTTATGTTTCTTGTCACTAATTCTGAATATGATCCATCAGTAACTAATCATAAATTGGGAGTTCTTTTAACAACTCTTTTTGTAAACACAATCATATAAAATTTCAGACGAACATAAAATCTTCATTTTGGTTTCAAATTTTCATCATATTACTGGAACCACTAAATTATTATAAATTTATAACGAAACAATTCAACTATGTATACATTAATGATTATATTATGCGATACAGTTTACTACTTTACAAGCATAAAATTTAGTGGCTTTAACTATTTAACAAGATAAATTTCAGCATTAAACGTCAATTCATTTATGGATGCCACTTTTCCTCAGTAAAACAGGGCAACCGCTATCAAGCCGTAAACTTTGAAATGTGACTAATTCTCATTATAAAGTGATTTGGAAAGTAAATCCATGGGACATTGTTTCACCAATGTTAGAAATTTTGTCTTTAAATATACATGCATGTCAAGGCTGGCTACTTGAATACGTACTGTCCATAACTGTGTAATATTGGACATGTGTCCACATGCAATGCATATATCTAATTAAAGCATATTGCCATAATCGCATAAGCGCTATTCGGATTTCAAAATTTTAAATTTTTATAGCAATTTTAAGTTAATATATGAAATTAGGTTCATGTATGTACATTCAAATATTTGTGGATACTTAAAAGATTTCTAATACATAAACAGAAGCAAAAATTATTTGGGCCGTGAACCCATAAATTACATGTAAATCCAAATCGGCATAAATTTAGGGGTGTCAATGGTTCGGTTATGTCGGTTATTTTATAAAAATTTGTGACATATCAATTTTTCGGTTATGTATAATCAAAATTATACTTTTCGAAACCGTCCCAATCATATCGATTTCTCTTCGATAACAGTACGGTTAATTTTCGTTATTTTTTTAAATGATACAAAAGTCATTAATATTAGTAAAAAGCAATAACATACATACTTTTACAGGACTTAACAAAACTATCTAGATATTTTTATTGTTTAAAGTGTGATAAATCAACAAAACATGAAAGATAGCAAGTGTATAGATCCATCAACTATTCTATAGCAGCGTAAAAGAAACTAAGCAAAGACAAAAAAAAAATATAAATCAAACGAGTAGAAAGATAATAACCAAAATGGGACTTAAGAATAAACTCTATAGAAGATCAAATATTCACAAAGATAAATCTAAATCATAAGAAAGGGAACATATATATTGAATATATTGTAGTTTGCTACTCATAATCGCTAGAATACTTTGTGTCTTGCTAGTGAATTTGCTGAAAATAATTTAGTTTCAGCAGGAGTAGCAAATAGGTTAGGAATAAGGATTTTGAGTTTAATTACTTGTTGGTTTGTAACCGTTTTCATAATTTCAAGGCCCAAGGAAAAAATTAACGTTTTATTATTTGTAAGCTTAATATATAAATATATTTTTTCATAAGTAAATTTATTCTGTACGGTTCGATATTTCTTTGGTTTATTCTTATAAAATAAAAAATTTACCGTAATTATCGGTACAGTTATACATTTATATAAAAACCTACAATTTTACTAAAAGAAACCTAAAACTCAGTTCGACAATACAATTTGGCTGATTTAATCAGTTTTTAAATATTCATTGACACCGCTACACATAATCATTAACTTAATTCTGTCAAACATGATAAGTTATGACGTGTCTAAATGATTCTAGTATATTCACAATTAAGTTTATCAGCTTTTAAAGTTTATTCAACTTTCTTTTTGCAGAATAATTTAATTCGAAAAATCAATTTAAACGCCGTGTTAGGCACGGACATTGTGCGTGGATCAGTTATTGTTGTGTTTCGACGTTTAAAATTATTTTACTAGAAGTGATTGAACGTAGCATACTTTGAAATTCGATTGTACCATTCTTTTATTGAAAGAAAAAACAAAATAAACTGACCTTTCATAGAAATGGCCCTTATGATCATATTAACTTTTTCAATGTACGTGAACAAGCATCCATCTTGAGTTCTTCTCGTAGTGAAGTACATTTAAGGCATGTAGACAAACATAGGAATTGAAAGGAAATTAAAACTCTATTTGATTAGCATAGAGACAGATCTAAAATTTTAAAGCAATGACATGTACATGTGACAAATATATTCGTTGCTCTTTTTTGACAATGGCTGCAAATTTAACGTGTACTCTGAGTCCATTATCGCAAACTATATACTTTCATATCCCTTATCGCGAACTTAACGAACTTGAAAATATGAACATGAAAAATATAAAGCAAATGAGGTGACAATTGTTAACTTTCTTTTCTTCAATAAAGTTGAGTCTGAACGAATTAATATTCAATCTGCTTCAATTTCTTATGGCGCGCGCGGGATGACAATTTTTGCCGAAGAATAATATGGAGTACTTATATTGCAAATTAAAAGAAAACTAAACTAAACTATTGGGATGTAGTATGAAAGAAACTATTGATTTCTTAGCGTATATGTAAAGTTCTGCAATAACTGAATTGTCTGGTGGTCATATGGCAATTAATAATATCTGATAAGGTAGATGCTGACTGAAACTCCGACATATTCCATGGTTCCTCAATTCTCATTTAATGAAGAAAGAAGAGATCGAATGGATGCAATGTACACAATTTAATTACTCTTCGCTTCATTTTTACTTGACAATTATATTAAAAATAAATTTTTAATTTTTACTTATTACTTTACGCATATAAAGAGAAGATAACTTTTTTTTTATGTTATACCCATAATATTTATTATTTATTTTAAAATATTTTTTCAAATCTAATAAACTGTGCATCAATTAATATGAATATAATAATAAATTATGTACTTTATTTATTATTTTTCAAAAAATATGAAAAGTCAAAACATACCAAGTAAAAGTGAATATGAAAAATAGTTTACCACTCGTAGTTGATATAGTGGATAAACTAACGAACTTAACATTATCTAAAACATGTTATTCCCTAACATCATCGAAAAGAATGCCTTCTGTCGGACGTAGCTCTACATGGTGATTATGGGCCATTTCAGTTTAGTTAGTTGATATATTTATTAAAATATGTTATTAATTATTACTAAATTATATGCATCGGTTGAAGATTCTCCATCTGCACAAATTAATAATGAGAATTTGTTGTTGACATATCGGCATAATATGCTTGATTCTCTTATGGACTGTATTAAATATAAATATACATACAGTCCCTTATTCGCGTATGTATGAAAAATTAAGGAGTAACGTGATCTAAGAACATGGTGATCAGGCCGGGTCCAGTGTTACGGAAGGGAAGGCTTGTGCCTTAGGCCCCCAAAATTTAGGGGTCTTATTTTTTTTTAAAATAATAAGTTTATAGGAATTTAAAAAAAATATTTAGTACTACTTTTAATAAAAAAATAGAGTTTAATTTTTAATATAAAAAGAAACAAAACTTTTCTGTCTGTCTCTTTGATATTCTTATTTATTTTCTTTCTTAAAAATGAGTAGATGAATAGTTTCTCTAATGTTTCAATTTTTCACTTTTTACTCCTTCATTAGATAACGTGTAAATCATTTACCCTCTTCCTTAATTTGTTCAATTCAATCTATCTTATTTCCAATCTGTTCATATGTCAGAAACCCCTATATATTTTCTTTCTGTCTCTTTGGTATTCTTACTTATTTTCTTTCTCCAAGATTTCATTAGCTCCAATATTCAACAATACTTTTAAGTTTCTATTAGTTCTATACTTTTATTGCTCTGTAAATCTTATTTAAGATCAATAGTTTCTCAAGAAAAATTAAATGATCAATGCCATATATATTATCAATTGAAAAGGATTTATCAGAAAAAATCGATTATAAAAAAGATTATTAATAATTTTGTATCTCAAAAAGTTAGAAGATTAGACTTCAAATAAATATAATCTTATAACTTTCTTTTAAAAATTTTGGCCCCATACTAAATTTTGGCTTTAGGACCCTCCCGCATATTCTTGAACCACCCCTGTTGGTGATCATACAAATCACCTTGGTTTCTAAAATCTGCTTGAAATAATTAAGTGTACTTTTTTTTTCTAATTTTCCGTCCACTATTTAATACTCCATTTATGTTGGATCTGATTAAATTCGAATTTGCTTGAAAAGTCCCACATAAGAAGAGGTAAGATGTTTTCAAACAAAGACGATTTGAACTCATAATCACTGCGAAGAAATACTTATCAATGTATCACAAATCTTTGTTCGTAATTAAGTGCATTGATTGCTTGTTCAGAACCAAGGTTTGACTAATAAAATTTAGGGTTTTCGGTGGAAGTTAAAAGCTAAGTCTGTGTGCATATAACCACTGAATGAATGTTACGTACATCGATTAATTAAATAAATACTGTATAAGTCCTAGTTGTAATAACTAAAGAATATTCATATGGAACGTCACTGCTTATACCCAAAACTCAAGGTTACGTTCATCAGTATTTCATGATCCAAGAAAAAGATAATTGATCCATTGGACGGAATCATTCCATTTTTGAACATTATGCATGAACATGTAACTGTGATGCTTATCTACTTGATATATTGATAATTTAGTTTCTTAGTTTAACTTTCCTAGGCTAGGGTAAAGCCCCAATTCCCATGACATTGTACACTTTTTTCGAGTTATAGGTGTTTGATAGATCCAAGTTCAACATAGTGAATAAATATTTAAGGAGAAGAAAAGTACTGGTAACTCTGTTATCTTATATATTGAATTAACCTGATCTAAGGATGACATTGACAAGCTCATTAGATGTCTGTTTAATCACTTAATTAGTCCTTGAATGGAGCAATTTTTAGGTGGAACTAGAAATTTAAATTTTAAAAATTAATACAGCTATACATTGTAAGTACTTCTTTTGCATGTTTAGCAGGGCAGGTTAATTTGGTTTTTTCAAATAGTTTTGTTTGGGATTTCAGTTATCTTTTTTTTGGACCGACGTATACACAATTCCTCACCCCTACACACCCCTCCCCCAAAAAAGTGAGAAATACAGACCTAGCCCTCAATAAGGAAAAAATACGGTTTGGAATATATGCTTGTTTATCCTAAAAACAGATAATAATTAGATTTCTACGCGATTTTAAGGATACATGATATAACTTGGCACAAATTAAGAGAATATATTAATATTGAAATTGACGATAAAGAAATAAATGCAAACCAAACGAATTGAATAGCTTTAGCCCTCGAATTCGATCATCCTTGAACCAAGAGAAGTTTCAACTGATACAAGAACAGAGAAACAAGATAATGAAAACTAGAAAAAGACAGTGTACTGCTTTATGTTGCGTAAATGTCATGTGTTTTACAAATGATAAGAACCCCTTTATATAGTAGGTGAATCCTACTCTTGATACAGTCCTAAATGAAGTAAGAATCTCATGATTTGCTAATTAATCGGCCTATCCTTGATACGTGCCGAGATGATCGCGAATATTTCGTCCTTATGTTATCCGGCTCAGCAAAATTTTCCTCGATCTCGATTTTTTTCGGTTCCGAGGGCTCAAGTTTTGACGGTATAACCTCGTACCTCGGTACGGTATGGGTCCAAGGTCGAACCTTAATCTATCACATTCCAGTCTTGATCAGTCACACAAGGGGTTGGCCCGATTTTACTGTATTCAGATAGTCCCCTCGTTTCTCAGAGAGAGGGTGACGAGAAACGACATGAACTTCCGAATCCCGTCTCGATGGGCCATGACGTAAGCGATGAACGGTCATTGAGGCACCCGACTATGATGTAAGCGACAAATGGATATTGAAATGTCCCGTCGGTTCAGTTATCAAGGCATTAAATGCCTGCCAATTGACGGTCAGCTATTTCGGGAAACGAACCGCCGTTTGAGAAACATATAAATACCCTCAAATCGTCTATTTGAACTTTTACACACAAAATCTTTTTCGTGTTCTATGACAACTTCACCTTCTGCTTTTCTAACTGTTAACCTCAAAGCTTCCTTTACCAATCTTCTTCTCCTTGTTTCTCATAAAAAATGGCAAATACTTCAAAGTCTGTTCCTCAAAAAGAAGCTCCTTCTTATTCCGTATCTTCTGAAAATGTTTCTCATGCTGCCACTGAGGAACCTCCTCTGAGATCATACATCCCTATTAGGTACCCTACTGTGGCTGACTTCAAGGTCGAGAATACGCCCATGGTACCAGGTCGATGTGAACCGGTCTCGAGGTACATATGTACGATTACAGAAAGCATCCTCAACACAGATAAATAGGACTGCAACTGGGTAGACAAGCTTGTAGTGGTCCCTACCTATGAAGAATCAATCACCACTACGTGGAGGGCTTGTTAAGTGTCTACACTTACCCTTTCACACTGGGCCCTCTCGACCCAGTTATCATAGCCTTTTCTAAAAGGTATGACGTGACACTCGGGAACATACATCCTTCATTTTGGAGGATCGTTATTCTGCTCTGATTCTTTGTGAGCAAGGTCAAGGGATGTCCATTTACCATCGATCATCTCATGTGCTTGTACAACCCTCGACTTTACCAAGGAGGGTAAATAAATCTTGCACGCCGAGCCACCAAGACTTTGTTCTCGAGTATCGACGAGGATAGAGACCGGGGATGGCTTGGTAGATTTGTTCGAGTGAGGACCTCAAACTTAATCCCAACAGCGGATATGCCATTCCCCGAGAAATGGAATATGAAACGTAAGTTTAGCTGTGCTTTTGGAATTTCTTTTATTCATTCTATTGATTTCTCATCGATGTTTATTGTATTGGTAAAAATGAGCTTCACACATGTAATACTTATGATGACTCTGCAATCTATGTGGAGCAATGACAACATGACAATAGGACGGGACTTTATGAAGAGGTACGAGATAAAGAGGAATGGAACAACATACCCACGGGGTAATCAGATACGGGAATATCAACCTAATTGAGAAGGCGAAGAGACATGGTCAGAATGAATCAAGACGGAATAAAGGGAAGATTCGGGGATCTTCAATTAATGAGCCAAAACATTACATAATCTTCACGCAACAGTTACGATTAATCATTGTAACGTTACATTAATGCCATTATTAGCCATTAATTCTCAATCACTAAAAAGAGTAGACGTTATATTAAGAAATTCTGTATAAAAGAGAGTAAAATATAACTTGTAAGGACACGTTCGAACCACTATTGAAATATACTTACTTTTTACGCATCTTTCTGCTTTCTATTTACGAATTTACTTACAATTATTAGCATATTCTTTGGTTATCAGAAACCCGTGTTCTTCTTAAAATAGCTTTGGCAAAGAATCTAATTCTTTGGTTAAACAAATTGGTTCTGTTACCGGAAATCTGATAATCTCTATTTTTTCTCAAACAACATTCAGTAAATTATGTCGAACGCCAACGACAACAACCAACAAAGGATTGGAACTCCAGTTACATCACCTTCAGGTTCCCCACGAGGCTCAAGGGAACATTCCCCAGAGAGATCTACGACTCAAAATAATAATCACAATGGAAATGAAAAAACAGGAGAACAAGATCCTGTAAAACAAATGGTTGGTGAATATGCGACTCAAGCCTTACAAGCTTTCATGAGGGGACTTCGAGCTGCATCACCTACAACTCCTCCTAACAACACCGCAACTGTGGAAAATTCACAATCCGGACTAGTAAACTCAGGAAGTAGAGGCACTCCAAATGAGTCCCTCGAAGCAAGACCGGGTATGTCCAGTAATCCAGAATTACAGTCTTTATTACTAACCTTGCAGAAACAGGTGAAGGAACAAAACGACCGAATCGAGCAAATTCCTGGAGTACCACATGTTATCAAAGGCATTGATGTTGATAGATATTCTCAACAACCTTGGAAGCCAAATGCAGCACCCTTGCCTATTCCCAAGAAATTCAAAATGCCTGATATTCCCAAGTACGATGGGACAACTGATCCACGTGATCATGTAACTGTTTTTACTACAGGAGTAAAAGGCAACGATCTGACTAAACAAGAAGTTCGGAGAGACACTCACTAAAGGAGCACTAACATGGTATTCGCTTCTACCCGAAAATTCTATTGACTTCTGCTGAGCTTGCAGATACTTTTATAAAATCACATTCTGGTGCACAAAATTCGAAAAAAGAATGGAAGACAAATTCAAGATAAAACAAGGAGACGCGAAGTTGCTCCGAGAATTTGTAGACAGGTTTCAACGAGAAAGAATGCTGCTACCAAGGGTACCTGACAATTAGGCAGCAATGGCGTTTGCAAGCAACTTAAATGGCAGAAGCTCAGAAGCCACGAGAAGACTCAAGGAAAGCTTGAGAGAATTCCCAGCCACGACATGGAACGATGTCAATAACAGGTACATCACTAAGCTACGAATAGAAGAAGACACCATTGCTCAATCAAAATCTGAAGATTGAGCCAGTTCTAGACGCTCCGATCCAGAAAGGAGAACATGTAAGAATAGGTACGATCCATATATGGGACCTTCAGGACGAGAAACTCGTTCCAGGTTTGAAAACACACGGTCGGAATATAGACGGTCAAATAGAGATACGAACTCATCCTCCTCAAGATCTAAAAAAGATCGGGAGGAACAGAACAGAGGTAATGCAAGAGTCGGAGACTACAACTTCAAAGAGTGTTGATTGATCCAGTTAGCTCAGCCAACATCATTTTGTTGAAATTTGTGGAAGAAATGCTAATGGAAGATCGAGTAATCCCAAAAGCACGAGCCTTATCTGGGTTTGACAACTCTACGGTCATAAAAAGGGAGAAATTGAGCTTAGTACCTATGCATAAGGAGTAATCAAAAATACGAAATTTCAAGTCATTGACACCGATATGGCTTACAACGTAATCATGGGGAGACCATGGATCCATGATATGGAAGCAATACCATCTACTTTACACCAGGCAATAAAATTCCCTTCCAAATGGGGAATTCAACAGATTCGAGGCGATCAGCAGACCTCAAGGAATATAAATTCAGTAGTACACTCAAACAAAAAAGAGGTAGCGGAAGAGTCAAAAGAAGAGGAAATCGCTCAATTAGGTACGAAAGAAAAAATTGGAACCCAAATAGGTACGGAAGAAGGAAGACACAAGAAGGTGAACCAAATCACCACAGAGGCAACATCAACACATACAAACATGGATTCCATACCCGATGTCATTCAGGAGCCAGAAGAAGACGAGCATGTTAAAACAACTATTGAGGAGCTAGAAGCTATCCCACTGTTCGAGCAGAAGCCTGAGCAAAAAGTTCATATAGGCACGAGGCTAAGCCCCGCAAGAAGAGGTAAGTTAATTGAATATTTAAAAGCTAACTCAGATTGTTTCGCTTGGTCCCATTCAGATATGACAGGTATACCTCCGGAAATGATGAATCATAAAATAAATGAAGATCCAACCTTCGTGCCTGTCAAGCAAAAGAAAAGAAAGCAAGGACCATTCAAGAACCAAGTGATCGATGAAGAGGTATAAAAACTCTTGAAAATTGGTTCAATACGCAAAGTAAAATCTCCTAATTGGTTAGCTAATACTATAGTGGTACCCAAAAAAAATGGTAAATGGAGAGTATGCGTAGATTACACAGATTTGAATAAAGCATGCCCCAAAGACTCGTTTCCATTACCACATAGATCAAATGATTGATGCCACTGCAGGTCATGAATTGTTGAGCTTTCTAGATGCATATTCTGGTTATAATCAGATAAAAATGGATCCCTCAGACGAGGAAAAAACTTCCTTTATTATAAACAGGGGGACTTATTGTTACAAAGTCATGCCTTTTGGCCTGAAAAATGCTGGAGCCACGTATCAAAGGCTAGTGACCAAGATGTTCCAGGAACATCTGGGGAAAACAATGGAAGTATACATTGATGACATGCTGTTAAAATTAACTCAAGCGGAAGATCATTTCCATCATCTTTCAATCACCTTCAAAATCCTGCGCAGGTATAACATGAAACTAAATCCAGAAAAATGCGCCTTTGGCGTTGAATCAGGTAAGTTTTTGGGTTTCCTTGTATCAAATAGGGGTATAGAAGTAAACCCCACTCAGATTAAAGTTATTGATGAAATACCTTATATACTAAGGAAGAATTGAAGCCTTAGGAATATTTATCTCCAGGTCTTCGGAGAAAAGTTTTAAATTCTTTTCAGTTCTAAAAAAGCAGAATCAGTTCGAATGGACTGAAGAATGCCAACATGCTCTCAAAGATCTGAAGGCCTATCTATCAAAACCCCCGCTGCTGTCTAAACCAAAAGAGGGGGAGAGGCTGTATGTCTATCTTGCCGTAGCAAAAATTGTCGTAAGTGCAGTACTGGTAAGAGAAGACATAGGTAAACAATCTCCGATTTATTATGTAAGCAAGTCTTTATTAGATACTGAAACTAGATATCCTCATCTAGAAAAATTAGCCTTAGCTCTAATCATGGCAACTCGAAAGTTGAGACCATACTTTCAATGTCACCCAATCACTGTTGTGACCTCATATTCACTAAGAAATATTTTGCATAAACAAGAGTTATCAGGGAGATTAGCTAAATGGGCAATAGAATTAAGCGAACATGACATAATATATCAGCCTAGGACTGCAATAAAGTCTCANGGGTGAAAAGATACGACAAGCCATTAAATGTTATCCCATAACTAACAACGAAGCAGAGTATGAAGCTGTCATTGCAGGGCTTGAACTGGCACGAGAACTCTCAATTGAGCAAATCGTGATCAAAAGTGACTCTCAACTAGTGGTAAACCAGATATAGGGGACTTATACTGCAAGAAAGGCTCGGATGCAACAATATATGGAAAAGTCACGAGACCTAGCGAGGCAATTCCAGTCATGGAAAGTTACACAAATACCTAGAGAGGAAAATGCAGAAGCGGATGCATTAGCTAACCTCGCAGCAGTTGCCGACGTAACAAATAAAGACAATGCAATTGTCATACACTTTCAGCAATCGACCAGAACAAAAATGAGGTAACATTTAACAATTTAACCTGGGATTGGAGAAACGAAATTGTAAACCTTTTGCAGAAAGACACCGTGCCTGAAGATAGAAAAGCAGCTCAAGCACTTTGCCGGAAAGCTGCACGATACTGCCTAGTTCGTGAAACTTTATACCGTAAAATGTTTGGAGGTCCCCTAGCAAAGTGCCTTGGACCCAATCAAACGGAGTACGTGATGAAGGAGGTACACAAAGGGCACTGCGGAAACCATGCAGGAGCAAGATCCTTAGTCAAAACCCTAATCAGAGCAGGGTACTATTGGCCTAAATGTAAGAAGATGTTGAGAGCTTCGTAGCTAAATGCAACAAATGTCAGCGATATGTCAACAATATGCACCGCCCAGCAGAATTACTCCACTCAGTGGTGTCACTATGGCCATTCATGAAATGAGGCATGGATATAGTGGGACCCCTTCCCCCAACTAAAGGAAAGGTACGGTTCTTACTCGTATTAACTGATTATTTCACAAAATGGGTAGAGGCAGACACTTTTAAACAGGTGCGAGAGAAAGAAGTGAAAAGCTTCATATGGCGACACATAATATGCCGCTTTGGAATACCAACGGAGATCATATGTGACAATGGCCCACAATTTATAGGCTCACAAATCACAGAATTCTTCAAAAGCTGGAAAATCAAGCGAATCACTTCATCGCCATATCACCCCGTGGATAATGGGCAAGCCGAGTCAAAAAACAAAGTCATTGTCAACAAATTAAAGAAATGGTTGGAAAAAGCCAAGGGAAACTGGCCTGACGAGCTACTTGCAGTATTATGGGCTTACAGAACTACTGCAAAAGTAGCCACGGGAGATACTCCATTCGCACTTGTCTACGGTTCAGAAGCATTAATACTAGTGGAAATCGGAGAACCAAGCACGAGATTCACAATGACAACAGAAGAAACAAAAAATGACGAGTTAAGGACAAATCTGGATTTGCTCGAGCAAAGAAGAGAAGCTGCATTAATACGTATGGCATCCCAAAAACAAATTATAGAGCGATATTACAACAGAAAAGCTCACCTCAGATATTTCACAATTGGGGACTTCGTTCTTAAAAAAGTCTTCCAATCAACAAAGGAAGCTGGTGCAGGAAAGCTAAATCCAAACTGGGAAGGGCCCTACAAAGTCCGTGGCATTGCTGGAAAAGGCGCTTACGAGATGGAAACTATGGACGGCAGAATCTTACCAACCAGTTGGAATGTTGTTCATTTGAAGAAGTATTACTTCTGAAGTAAAGGGAATACCCCCGGTCAGGTATCATTACGTTCGATTTTACTTTTGTACAGTTAAAGTTATACTAACCATTTTAGATGATAGGCAAAAAGCTAACCCATCACCAGATGATGATATTAGACCTGCATAGACACGAGGAAGTAACTGAATTCCCGGTCTAGGGTTACAACTTTCTGATGGACGTTTTTAAAGGGTTAAGCAGTCATCCTCTAAACTATATACCTTCGGGTCCCGTATGTTTTTCCTTTTCAGGAAAAGGACCACAATGAAGGAATAGTCAAGTGCTCGAGATTTCATTCTTCAAAGCTCAAACACTTGGGGGACTATACAGTATGGAAGGCAAAAAAGAAGAAAAGAAGACTACCAAAAGTCAAAGCTCAAGCCTGAAGATCCATCTTCCCAACAAGTCAAGTACTATGAGCAAAATCAAAGAGCCAAAGACAAAAAACACAAAGCCTGATTCAAAAACCTTCAAAAAAACATATTCGTAAATGTAAACGAATGTTTAGGTTAAGGGCAAAATATTAGATATGGATAAAAATGCACATCCTTGTACTTATTTGAAAACTGTTTTAAATAAAAACAATTACAGATGAGAAAAACATTATCCTTGTATTTATTCAAAAACTGTTGTAAACAAAATCAGTTACGGGTAAAAATTCATACCCGTATATTTATTCAAAAAACTGTTATAAATGAAAACAGTTATACCCTTGTATTGATTTGAAAAAGCTGTTACAAAAGAAAAACAGTTATGAGTACAAGTTTATACCAAATCTATTGTAAGAAAAACAATTGCAAAAGAGTTATGGACGATATACAAACACATGTAAAATGTTGCGAAAGTTCGAAACAATACAAACACTTTCTTAAAAACATTGTCAAAGAAAAACATGTGAAATTCCTATCTCTCTTTTGTACATTTACACCATTATGAAGTTGAGACGTCTTCTTCATTAAGTGTCGATCAAAAAAGGGCCCTCTTTTATAAATTTTGCCTATTACGAAAAGGTACGAAAAATCTAAGCATTTTTTAAAATGCACAGTCAAAAACTCAGAGGTAAACCAAAAACCTCAAAAAGAAAGCATGAAAAGGTTTAAGAGTGAAAATAAAAACTCAAAGGAATCGAAAGTCATGCCGATAGTACTATTAATATATAATTGCAAAAAACTAAGTATTAACTTAGTCTAAGCCTAATTTGTTTATACAAAAGTTTCCCCTAAGTTGTTTCTTGGGGACTTACAAAGGACCGAACTTTACCCCCAATGGGTCCGGGGGTAACCACCAATTGTTGCAAATAAAAAAAAGAAAAAAGAACCAAGTTCCTTAAACTTTTTCACTAGATGGGGGGTTGTCTTCACTGGCAGGAGGAGCATCTTGAGATGGTGAGACACGAGCAGCAGGGACCTCAGCCTCAGGTGAAGAGAAATTCTAACTTTGCTGAGAATTCTCAATCGTCTCTCTGGTTTTAGCAATTTCGGCTTCCAAGTCAAAACCCTCTTAGCCCATTTCCGTCAATGTGTCAAGATGGGCATTCAAATAAGCCCAGTTAACATTGACGGCTGTTTTTTCTTCAAGAGCCTCGTAGTCTTTCTCCCATTATTCAACTTCAGCTCTTCGCTCATCTCTTTCAGCCCGACATCATCATGAGAGGCCTGTAATAGAGCGATGGATCTTTTCAGAAACTAGACCTTCTCTGAAGAGTTACGAAGGTCTTCTTGGGTTTGGGTGAGCAATTGAACAAGTTCGCCAGAGTACACCTCCTTCTGGTCCAACAAAGCCTCCAGACTCCTAATCTCCTCTGTGGCACGGGAAAGCTGCTCCGTAAATGAAGACTCTAAGACACTTTTGTCCTTACCTGCCTGGTTCAAATACGCCTTCTCAACGACCAGTTCTGCTGCCATAACCCTAACTTGCCACTCCAAGGTATACTTTTCCTCCATTTCCGCCATGTCAAGCTCTGTGCCTATAAGGTTGATCTACATAAAATGATAAATTAGATACGGTAAGAATATATATAAGTACATATGGAGGAAAATCAAGTTTTACCTTTAAGGACGAGTGCACAATCTCGTTCATCCAAGTCAGGGAGTTGTGGCTTTCTAGCTTAGACTACTCAGTCGAACCTATCAATGGCTTTAACCATACATTAGCCTGGCCCGACTTTTTCTAAAGGCTGCCCGCCGCAGGAGCTTCTATTGTAACTTGCTTCATCACCCCCTGCTGGAAGACCCTACTTCAACAACAGAAGGCACGGAAGCCGGGGCGGGCGAAGGATCCACAGACGGAGTAGGTTGAGGAGCAGCAACGGGAGCAAGAATGGCAATGGGAGCAGAGGCAGCAACGAGAGCAATAAACAAAAGTTTCTTAGCAGCAGGAGGAGAGAAAATAGCAAGAGGAGATTCATTAGAGATGGTACCAAAACCTTGTTGGAGTATGTGATCAACAGACTCACGAAGAGGCGCGGAAAGTTCTGATTCAGGCACATGAGGATCAACAACGGGTGCAGATGCATCACCCTCCTCCTACGTGACCTATAGACCAGCGAACCCTCCTCTTCCTCCTCTCAGGTCCTAGACCCACTTGCTTTTATTTTCGACGAGGAGGAACTAGCAATGATCTCCTGGGCCTTAGCCAGAGACCGCCTTGAAGCGGACACAGCCGCAACAGAAACTCCACGAGTAGGAAACCCTACCAAATAAAAGGGGTCAGATAAAGCTCAAAAAGAGAAGAAGTAAAAACAAAAAAACTTCACTTACCGTGGGTCTTCACCTTCCAACCAAACCTCAAAGAGAGGTACTTCCACGAACGTTCTTCTAAAGGAGTGATTTACAAGAGTTTTTCTACCCAATCACGGGAACCGGAGACATTCTCGACGGTTCCCATGGTTGCTGCAAAAGAAGAAGAAACAATCACGGTACTGAAAATTCATCAAAAGTGAAGAAAAGGAAAGTGAGCAAAACTGTACTCACGTGCAAAGTTTCACTTCTCAGGGAAGGGGAGATTTTCTTCACCTACTAAACCTGCAGTAGGGACAACAACATACCGGACATACCACCCTCTATCTTTGTCATCATCTGGAGTAACTAACACCCTTTTACTTCTAGCCGCGAGAGTAAACACTCCTTGGCGGAACAACATCGGAGAATAGAGGTGAATAAGATGATAAAAAATAAAGGGTACGGAAGCTAAATTGGCCAAATACCTAAGGCAAGCGACTACTCGCCAAATAAGAGGACCGACTTGTCCCAGACAAACTTTGAAGAATCAATAAAACTCGATGATAACAGGGTCAATGTGAGGCTTGAATCCTAATGTGAAGGGATAATTATAGACATAAGAATATCCAGTCTTGTAAGAGGTTATTCTTTGGTTATCGTTAGGAACAACAACAAGAAAATCAGGCTTCCAATAACAATCCCTACATATAAGAGACACTAAGACCTCTGTTATTTGGGTAGGATAAAGGTAAGCACTGTCATGTGATGACATTGAAGAAAGCTTCTCACTCATGGCTTGACTATCCTTGGCAAAAGAAAACTCTGCAGGAACAATCTCATCGACTCTCGGCTCACGAAGCGGTTCATTGTGTTCTCTACTCTTTGATGAAGATCTAGAAGCCCTAGCCCTTGAAGAAGATGAAGGAGTGTTAGACCTAGAAGATAACGGGGGAGAATAATAAGAATAAGAACCCCTGGAAGGATTAGAATTTAAGCTCCTAATCCTACCGCCCCTCCTACTCCGTGTTGGAGCAGAAGAAGGAGTCAGTTCATCTACAATGATGCCCTTTTTAGATTGCTGGTTTGAAGAAGACATATTTACGAAGATGAAGAATTTACAAATAAAGATAGAAGGTTAGAAGTTTTCCGTGAAAGTAAATAAAGGAAAAGGGGTATTTATACTCAAAGGCAATCGCCAAAAAATGGAAAAAATAGTGATGTGAATGTCATAATTGAAGCTGTCACTTCAAGACTGATGCAGCCGTAAAAAGCCCTAAAAGGCGCTGAATAATTGCAGAACCAATCCGACGCATATATTCAGGGACGGATGCAATGGAACGAGTGAAGCGGCGGCAAAATGTTCCCGCCATAAATGAGTATCCACTTACCAAATATTAATCGATAAATAAATGGTAAGTGGGGGGACTATCTGTATTGGTAAAAATGAGCTTCACACGTGTAATACTTATGATGACTCTGCAATCTATGTGGAGCAATGAAAACATGACAACTGGACGAGAATTTATGAAGAGGTACGAGATAAAGAGGAACGGAACAACATACCCACGGGGTAATCAGATATAGGAATCTCAACCTAATTAAGAAGGCGAAGAGACACAGCTAGAATGAATCAAGACGGAATAAAGGGCAGATTCGAGGATGTTCAATTAATGAGCCAAAACGTTACATAATCTTCATGTAAAAGTTACGATTAATCATTGTAACGTTAAATTAATGCCATTATTATCCATTAATGCTCAATCACTGAAAAGAGTAGATGTTATATTAAGAAATTCCCTATAAAAGGGAGTAAAATATAACTTGTAAGGACACGTTCGAACCACTATTGAAATATACTTACTTTTTACGCATCTTTCTGCTTTCTATTTACGAATTTACTTACAATTATTAGCATATTCTTTGGTTATCAGAAACCCGTGTTCTTCTTAAAATAGCTTTGGCAGAGAATCTAATTATTTAGTTAAACACTTATGTGATGCAAGCCCATTCCCGAACTCAAAGAGTTGGTCGAGTGCATCGTGACACAGAGACCTTACTCTGAGCGCTTATGGCATGATCTCTCAAAGGGCCTACGGGAGGCCCGCAATCATGGTAAAAGTTTTTCCATGATACATATGATATCATTTCTTTTTAACATCAGTCCCAGATTCGTTATATTTTTATTTCGCATGTTTATCAAAGGACATCGAGATGAGGCCTTCATCAGCTGATGATGATATATACGCTGATCCCCCTACTCCGAAGCAAGTCAAAGAAAGGGGAAAAGAAAAGCCCCGAATCTGTTGGACTCTGAAAAGAAGAAATCGAGGAAGCGTTTGGCGCATAAGACTAAGAAAGCTGGGGCCCGAGAACTTTCATCAGACTCACTCAATCAGTTGAAGGATGAGTCCGAGTAAGAGAACTCACCGAGAGGGTCGAGACCGATTTGGCCCGGGCCAGTGAGGTCGAAAAAGAAAATATGACCGGTACGTCCCGGTCAGAAGATAACGTACCCAAAGAGGTGCCTGGGGTGATTAACATTTCAAGGTCGCCCTCATTTACAAACTCTATGATCAACGAGGCTCAGGCGTTGAAGGGTAAACTCGGTGAAGGGGCACAATGAGCAGAGGACCCTTTTAATAACTTTATTGATGGCCTGGACTCTAATGCCTCAGAAGATGCTACCAGTTTGGGTGACTTACCGGTACCAAGGAAGATACCATCCCCGGGAGCCGTCGAGTCTTCTTCGAGCCTGAAATTAGTGAACCGGTTCCCCGCTCTGAGTGTTGATCCTACTCGGAGACATACAATATTTACGTCCGTCCCGGAGGACGCCCGGGTTCTTTCTGCCCCGGTGGGGATCACCAGTTACCTTCGGTGTATGGTGACCGAAGAGTATCAAACAAAAATGAACGAGGTAGAGGCGTCATGTCTTTTCAACAAAGCTCAACAGGCGCTGAATCGGGTAATTTCGTATGTCCCTTAATTATATACTTAGATTTGATGATGAATAATCCTAGCATCTTCCTTTATGCCTGCAGGCCTCGGTGCTTCATCATGAGGCCTATCTCTGATACCTGGAGAAGTCCAAGAGCCATGAGGCCGAGAGGTGGGAGCTTGTCGAGAAGAAGGATACTTACAAGCTTCTAAGTGAGAAGCTTCAGGCCGAGTTGAGAGATTCTTGGAAGGAGCATGCCGGTTTGATCGAACAGGTAATACAAATATTCGATCTTAGCGATGATGATTCGGACACTTTAGCTAACGACCCGAAACTTCAAGATCAAAGGAGAATTGACCAGATCGGGCAGCTTCGTGCGGAGGTGTACGCGGTAAAGGCCGAGACCGAGGAATAGAAGAAAAATATGAATCATCTGGCCTCGAAAAAAGAAATTGCCCTGGCACAGTTGGCTTCGGTTGAGGTTCAACTTCGAGTTGTAAAGGAGAATAACTTGATGCAAGCCAAAACAATCGAGGAACTACAATCTCAGCTGAGGTCATCTGTTTTTGGTCAAGAGAATTTGTCCAAGAAGCTCGAGGCTGCCAAATCAGAAGTTATTATGGCCCAGAACGAAGCTAATAAAAGGGTGGTCCAACTTAAAGTTATGTCGAGGCTATCCAGGAGCTTGCAGAAAGCATGGTCATGTATGCGTGGTGGGAATCCGAAGGAAGACCCTCGAGGGGGTCTAGGCCTAGAAATTTGACATATTGATCAAAATTAAGAATGCCAAGACATGTGAGGCCGATGCTCGGAGGCTAGCTTTTCTCGAAGAGGATTCCGATGTGTCCGAAGAGTCGGGCGAATCCAATAGCGAAGAAGGCCCCGAAGGCGATGACGCAACCCCCTGTGAAGATTAGGCCGTCTTAAAATTTTCGTACTATCTTTTTTTTTTGTCAAGACACTTTGGCCTTTGTTCATAACATGTAATGGGGCCGTTCAACCTTTGTAAAATTTTTGATATAATATAAGGATTTTCCCTTTTATGACTTTCAATTTTCCTCTTTGCTTTATTTGTATTCGCAAAGGTCAAAATGCCTTAGCATGAAATAATAAGGTTGCGTTCGAGGGTTCGGACAAACCTTACCTTTATTGCCTTTCTGGGTTAAGGCGTTGTTGGGTTTCGATGTTACCGAAGATTTTTCCCTTAAAATATCTTAAGTTTATGAATTTGCCGAGGGCAGTCTTTAGAACAGGTTGTGACAGTTTTTCTTTTTCGAAGGCCTAGTTTTTGTTACGGGTATCGAACGTCTCTGAGTCATGTTAATTTAGGCCTAGATAACAGTCCCCGAGTGAGGTGGCCGTGGCCTTTAGATACTGGGAATTTGCCTAATAGGTCTTTTGCCCCCAAGGCCCGGTGACTTGGGCTATTTTAGTTTTTCAGATGGTAGTCCCCGAGTGAGGGAGTGGTCATTCGTATTCCGATGATGTATTTCCCTTGGGCTCGTTATTTTCGGAAGTATGAGACTCTTTAAGGGATGTAAAAAGGGAAAATATTAAAACATAAGATGATTGCAAAGAAAGTACTTCTCTTTATTCTTGAGTAAAACAGTCATACATGCGTACATGTTTTATGCCAGGTGTATTGGTAAAAAAAGATTTTCACACGTATGATAATTCTTGATGACTCAGCCGGCTACGTGGACCAAGGAAAACATGACAGCTGTACATGATTTTATAAAGAGGTGCGAAGCCAAGAGACACGACTCAATAAACCTACGGAGTAATCAGCTACGAGAAACTCAACCTGATTGAGACAAGGAAGAGACACGGTCAAAATGAATTCGGATAAAGCTACGGGCAGATTCAGAGATCCTCAATTAATGACTCATGCGTTCCACAACCTTCATGCAACAATTACGGTCATTCTATATAACGTCCCATTAATGTAATAATTAGTCATTAATAAGTGATCATTGTAAGAGGTAAACGCTGTATTAAGAAATTCCCTATATAAGGGAATAAAATATAACTTGTAAGGGCATCTGAACTACGAATACAATACATTTTACTTTTCTGTGCATCATATTATTGTCTATTTACTTACTCCTTTTTATTTATTATTATTTCCTGGATTATAAGAAACCCTTGTTCATCCTAAAAATAGCTTTGGTCAAAGGATCTAATTCTTTGGTTAAACAAATTGGTTCCGTTGATGGAACGTCTAATAATCTTTGTTTTCTTTTCAAACGATATCCTCTGAACTATGTCGAACTTCAACGACAACAACCAGCAGAGAAATGGAACCCCGGTTCCATCACCTTTAGGAACCCCACGTGGTTCAAGGGAACAATCCCCAGAAAGATCCAATAACAACAATGATAATAATGATCAAACGATAGAACAAGATCGGGTAAAGCAAATGATTGCAGAGTATGTGGGCCAAGCTTTGCAATAATTTGCAAGGGGATTACCAGCGGCATCACCTGCATCACTGACACCACCTCCTAATAACACTATCATCGTGGAAAATCCTCAGTCTGGGTTGGTAAACTCAGCAAGGGATGAGACTCCTAACGAATCTCTCGAAGCGAGACCAGGTATGACTAATAACTCTGAATTAAAAAATTTACTACTAACCTTAAAGAAACAGGCGAAGGAACAAAACGATCGAATCGAGAAAATTCCCGGAGTACCACCTTATATCAAAGGCATTGATGTTGATAGATATTCTCAACAACCTTGGAAACCAAGCGCAGCACCCTTGCCTATACCCAAGAAGTTTAAAATGCCTGACATTCCTAAGTATGACGGAACAACTGACGCACGTGACCATGTGACTGCTGTTACCACCGGAGTAAAGGGCAAAGACTTAACAAAACAAGAGATTGAATCAGTCCTTGTTAAAAAATTCGGAGAAATGCTTACCAAAGGAGCCCTAACCTGGTATTCTCTTCTCCCTAAAAATTCTATCGATTCTTTTGCTGAGCTTGCAGATTCTATCATAAAAGCACACTCCGGTGCGCAAAGAGTCGAGAAAATATTGACCCATGTCACTGCATAGTTTTGAAGGTTGAAAAAAGGCTAACAAGTTGAACCAGGTCCATCAGAGCACACATACTTGACCTGACGAGTTGGCACGCAAACCTTATATGCATAGGAGATGAATGCGATTGTGAAGTATCAATAAATAAGAAGAGTATCTTCTAATGCGAAAAGTTGCAAATTGATGAAAGAATAGAAGTCGAATTCAGCAAGGACAGAAACGAAGGAAGGAAGTTGGGTTTGATAAGAACTTGTTCTCCCAGGTAGAGTTGAACTGGAATTGGAAGACAAGATCAACGACCGACTCTATAAATACTTGATGTATTTCTGCTGGAAAAAAAGAGACGCACAAAGCTGAAGTGAATCAAAATCTGAAAGCAAAATTCCCAGAGTTATTTTTGCTAGCAAAATCATTGTGCGATGCAAAGGCTACAGTTCAACTAGAAGAACCAGTTCCATCTGATTGATTATTGAGTCTAGTTGATTGTAGTAGGAGTTTTTAATATTGTATCTTTCAGCTTTCATAGAAGCAATTGTAATAGGTACGTATTGTTCAAGTTAGAGTTAACTTGAGGTGTGTAGAAATTAGCTAGGGGCTAGTTACTACAAAGGGATTAGAGTTAGTCCTAGGATTACAAAAGAGTTTATTTTGTAAGTCCGTTTGGCTCAGAGTTTTAGTGAAGAGTTTGAGCAAATCCTACTGAGGAGTAGGTCGTGGTTTTTTCACCTTTTGAGCCAGGTGTTTTCCACGTAAAAATCTCTGTGTTTTTACTTTACTGCTTTTTATTATTCCGCAACAGTAGTAGTTGGAACACGAAGAAGAACCAGGTTCTTCTACTGAGACAGCACTCGAAAATTGGGTACCACACAAAGTAACCTATCTTCTTGTGTGGTATTGAAGTCTAAAACATCAATTGGTATCAGAGCAGGTTATCCTTGAAAGGCTAACACCTTGGAGAAGATCAAGATGAGTGCACCACCTGGAAATTGGGAAGGTCAATCAACTGCAAGGCCACCACTCTTCAATGGCCAGTACTACTCATGGTGGAAAAATAGGATGAAGGATCACCTAATTGGAGAAGACTATGAACTCTGGGACATAGTCACTGATGGTCCTCTAGCTACCATGATGAAGACTGCTGAAGGTATAGATATACCAAAGACAAGAGCTGATTGCACTGCTGAGGATCTAAAGAAATGGGAGAAGAATGCAAAGGCCAAAAAGTGGCTAGTATGTGGACTAGGTCCAGACGAGTACAACAGAATCCAAAGTTGCACCACTGCCAAAGAGATTTGGGACACCTTGCAAGTAGCCCAAGAAGGAACACCTCAAATAAAAAGGTCAAGAGGTACTCTACTATACTCTCAATATGAAAACTTCTCTATGAAAGAAGGAGAGACTATTCAAGAGATGTACAAAAGGTTCATAACCTTGACTAATGAACTGAAGTCTCTTGGAAGAATCATTCTTGAAGAGGACAAGGTTGAGAAGATCCTAACAAGGGTCTTGNACTACAACAGATCCAGAAAGACCAACCAACAAGTGATGCTATAAATGTGGTAAGACTGACCATCTCATTAAAAACTGTCCTCAGTGGGAAGTAGAGTGGAAAAAGGAAAGATATGAGAGAAGGAACAGGAGGAAGGAACAGGTTCAACCCAAGACAAACACAACAAAGGCTATGGTTGCTGCTTGGGGGGAAAGTTCAGATGAAGAATCAGAAGATGGGGAGACTGAAGATCAGGCGCTCATGGCAATTGGAGAATCTGACAAGGAATCACATGAAGAACCAGAGATCAGTATCTCTCATCTTAAAAACAAAGTAAAGTTCCTATCTAAGGAAAAACTCTCTGAATTGCTACTTGATTTCATAGATGATTATGAGGAAACAACCAAAGAGAAGGATCATCCTCTTGAAACTGAGATTCTAGAACTAAAATATGAAAAATTATTAAAGATAAGATGTATGCCAAGGACGAACAAATAAGAACTCTTAATGAACAACTTGGCAAAGTCAAACATGAATTAGATCGAACCTGTAAATGGAATAAATCCTCTGATACCCTGATATGGCTTCAAGAGAATTATAGTAGCAACAGAAGAGGGATTGGATTTGGAAGTCAATTGCCCAAGTGGGATCCCAAAAAAAAGTATATCACTCTTCCTGAGAATAAAATCTGCACCCATTGTGGTAAGACTGGACACTACAAAAAAGAGTGTATTGCATAAGAGCAGGCCAGTCGAAAAAATGAGAGGTTTGTAAAAGGGAAAAACTAGCTACCAAATAGGGCCAGCAAAAATTTGATTCATCGATTCTCTCATAGAAAAGGACCCAAACTAGTTTGGGTCCTTAAAACTAACCCCTGATTCTTTTGTAGGTTCAAGTGAGAGGAGGCAGCCAAATTTGGTATTTGGATAGTGGCTGCTCAAAGCATATGACGGGGAACATGGAACAATTCCTTTCACTTGAAAGTCTCAAAGGAGGAAATATCTCCTTTGAAAACGGAAAGAAAGGTGAAATTATTGGGGTTGGTAAGGTAGGTAAGGATGACACACGATCCATTGAACATGTGTATCTAATAGATGGCTTGAAATATAGCCTGATCAGTGTATCACAACTGTGTGACAGAGGTAACCTGGTTGCTTTTACTTCCACAAAATGTTTTGTGATTAACCTGCTTACTGACAAGATTGTCTTGCAGGGAAAAAGAATGAATAATATCTATGTCATAGACTTGTCCACATTGTCTGAAAATGAACTCACTTGCCTAAGTGTGTTGGACAGTGATCCCCTCCTGTGGCACAAACGACTTGGTCATGCAAGTCTAACTCAGCTTAACAAACTAGTCTCTAAGGACTTAGTGGTAGGACTTCCTAACATTAAGTTCAAGGAAGACAAAGTTTGTGAGGCATGTGCCAGGGGGAAGCAGGTAAGGTCCTCTTTCAAAAGTAAGAAAATAGTCAGTACCACCAGGACGTTGGAATTGGTTCATATGGACTTATGTGGTCCTATGAGAACTCTGATTAAAGGTGGTAAGAGATATGTGATGGTGCTAGTTGATGATTATTCAAGGTTCACTTGGACCTTATTCCTGGCATCTAAGGATGAAGCATTTGATATGTTCACCTCATTTGTCAAGAAAACTCAAAATCAATTAGGACATCAACTAGCATCAATAAGATCTGACCATGGTATTGAATTTGAGAATGCTAAGTTTGCTGATTTTTGTGATGAACATTGTGTTAATCATAACTTTTCTGCTCCCAGAACCCCACAACAAAATGGGGTTGTTGAAAGGAAAAATAGAACTCTTGAAGACATGGCAAGAACCATGCTTCTATCTAGCAAACTACCTCACAGCTTCTGGGCTGAAGCAATAAACACTGCTTGTTACATAATCAATAGATGCATGACCAGACCTCTGGTAGAGAAAACTCCCTATGAATTATTTAAAGGGATAAAGCCCAACATATCCCACTTTAGGGCTTTTGGATGCAAGTGTTTTGTACACAATAATGGCAAAGATTCCCTAGGAAAATTTGACCCCAGAAGTGATGAGGGAGTATTCTTGGGATATTCATCACATAGCAAAGCTTATAAAGTGTATAATAAAAGAACTATGTGTGTAGAAGAAAGTATACATGTTGTCTTTGATGAAACTAACATTCTTGCTGAGAGACAGGAACCTGAAGATGAGGAGCTTGGACTGGTAAGAAGCAGTGATCACATTGAAGCAAGCATGGAAGGTGGAACAGGTGATGGACCAGGTTCAACTACCCTAAGCATAATGACAGGGGGAACTCAACATATGCAACCTGTCCCTGATCCTGCTCTACAACAACAAGACACCATGGAATTGTCTAGGAATGAAAATCTGGTACTCAAACCACACAGATATGAGAGTTCTCACCCTTTTGAGAACATCATAACAGATTTGGCATCCGGAATCAAAACAAGATCATCCTTGAAAAATCTGTGTGCGTTTGATGCCTTTCTATCCATGATCGAACCAAAGAACATTGGGGAAGCCCTACAAGATGCTGATTGGGTAAATGCCATGCAAGAAGAGCTGAATCAGTTTGAAAGAAGTCAAGTATGGCACTTGGTACCCAGGCCACTAAACAGATCAGTGATTGGTACCAAGTGGGTCTTCAAGAACAAGCTCGATGAGGATGGAACTGTTACAAGGAACAAGGCAAGACTAGTTGTTCAAGGGTATAGTCAAGAAGAAGGAATTGACTATGATGAGACCTTTGCCCCTGTGGCAAGACTGGAGGCAATCAGACTTCTTATAGCATTTGCTGCACACATGGAATTCACTCTTCATCAGATGGATGTTAAGAGTGCCTTTCTCAATGGCTATCTGAAGGAAGAGGTATCTGTCAAGCAGCCTTCAGGTTTTGAAATCAAGGAGTCACCTGACCACGTATACAAACTCGACAAGACTCTATATGGTCTTAAACAAGCACCAAGAGCATGGTACGAAAGATTATCAAAATTCCTGCTAAAACGTGGGTACAAACGAGGCAAAATTGATAGTACTTTGTTCTTAAGGGAAAAAGGTAAGGATCTTCTGGTTGTGCAAATATATGTGGATGATATCATATTTGGAGCGACTTCTGANTGATGGGTGAGTTAAACTTTTTCTTAGGCTTGCAAATTAAGTAAAACCCAAATAGAACAATGATCCACCAACAAAAGTATGTGAAAGAATTGCTCAAGAAGTTTAAAATGGAAGACTCAAAAGAAATAGACACTCCCATAGCCACAGCTACAAAATTGGATATGGATGAACCTGGTTCATCTGTTGATCAGAAGCTATACAGAGGGATGATTGGGTCTCTATTGTATCTCACTGCTAGCAGACCTGATATTGTATTCTGTGTGGGATTATGTGCTAGGTTTCAGGAAAATCCAAAGGAGTCCCACCTCACTGCAGTAAAGAGGATTTTGAGATATTTGAAAGGCACCACAAATTTATGCCTTTGGTACCCTAAAGGTAGTAATTTCGACCTTGTAGGATATGCTAATGCTTATTATGCAGGATTCCTGGTTGACAGGAAAAGTACTTGAGGTATGGATCACTTTTTGGGTTCATGTCTTGTGTCTTGGGCTACCAAGAAATAAAATTCAGTAGCCTTGTCTACTGCTGAGGCTGAATATGTGGCTGCAGCCTCATGTTGTGCCCAGTTGTTATGGATCAAACAACAACTCATGGACTTTGGTAGATGTGGGATGCATTCCTATATTTTGTGATAACACTAGTTCTATTAGTATGTCGAAGAACCCGGTTAATCACAAAGGGACTATGCACATAGATGTTAGACACCATTTCCTAAGGGATAACTATGAAAAAGGAACGATCTCAATCGAATTTTGTGCTACTGATCATCAAATTGCTGATATATTCACTAAAACACTTAGTAGGGAGCATTTTGAGATAAACATGCTGGAATTAGGGATGATTAAGATCACCTGATTGAAGAGAAATAATTCTTTTTATATAAATAAATTTTTGGCTAGAAAATTTTTAGGTACTTACTCAGATTAACAATTGCTCAGCATCATGTCTTTATTGCCATACTCTTGTGCCATGTATTAATATGATTCCTGGATACTAATAATGTTTATTTATATTTGTAAATTAAGGCAATCTAAATATTTCAAACAGGATGAACCTGGTTCATCTATGATGACACATCTGACTGATGAGGTACGTACTCTTCTCCATATAGTAATTCAATTACAGTCACACATGAGCAGGATTCTATCTATATTTGGTTCATTACTTATTCTCTGTACTAATCCATAAATGAACCCGTTCCAAGGAGTCACATCAACACTCAATTAGCCTAGATATAGGAAACTCTCAACCGTCAAATCAATGACACTCCTACAACTATTAGACTTCCATTTGAATTAATTTTTTATCCGTTGTAAAATTAGTGGCCACATGTTATAAAAGATAATCATTAATCCTTTCTTTATAAAGCTTCCTTCAACCAAGGTTAACTCATAGTACACTACCCAAAACCTGCAAAACTCGTCCTTTCCTCTCAATAGAAAAAATTTCTTCACCTCCACCAGCTTCCTCATCTAATTCCTCACCTAATCGTGATTACGATGGAGGAAATTCTGAATCTATCTCTAATTATCCATCTGTTTACAACTCCAAATCACCAGAAATTCCATCATACCCTGAAAATACACCCGTTCTTGAACCCACTCCAAACCTTAATCCTGCCCACAAGAATCGCCGTATTAAAGTTCTTGCCTAGAAATCTGTTGCTTCTGGGGCTTGGGAAAAATTCTTGGAGGATATTATTAAAGCAGACAAAAGTACTAAGTTAGATTCATCCAGTGAATCATTTAAATCAGCTAATGAGGAAGAAGCACCCTGGTTCAACCAGTTCTAAAAAAGGTAATCTTCAAGCCGACTCTGAATTTACTTCAGCTGATAAAATATTCGTGTTGGTAGGGTCTGTTATTGATGTCGAAATCTCTGGAAATAAGAAGGATGTGAGAAAAGAAAGAATTCTTGAGAGAGAGGGATAAGAAGATGTGAGGGGATCTAGGGAGGATGGTACCACGTTGGCTATTTGTGGCCCCATTCCTGAAACTATGGGAGAAGAAGTCACTGATTTAGGGGGGAGCATAGTAGAGGAAGCTGCAGCAGGTCTTGCAAGTCTGATGAAAGCTATAAATGAACCTGGTTCATCGGGGGAAGAAACATTGGCGGAAAGGTTGAGAAAACTTGGGGAGTCTTATAACCCCAAGAGAAGAAGGAGTCAGAAACCAAGAAGGCAACTCACACAGTTCCTTCAAAGAAAAGGAAAATTTCTGAAGTTGTTGGTGTTTCTGCTCCAAAAGTTAGAGCTACTCATAGCACTGTAAGAGAAGAAGAAGAAAAATTAGAAAAGGCTTTGAATGAGAGCAAGAAGAAGAGAGCATAAAAAGGAAAAGAAAAAGTTGGAGAGCTTGTTGAGGCTATTGAGATTGAAGAAACTGGGTTGGACCTGGTCCAACAGGAGGAGCAACCTGCTCCAGGTGTGGCTGAGTGTTGGTTATTTTCCCAATGCACACGCAAGTGTACGTGGTCGACAAGTAATATAGGAATTGAAGTCCAGATATCGTACCCACAGGGACTTGTGATTAACTATCCACTAAACTAAACTCAAACAAATATTTAA
>ML391497.1:0-46505 GCA_005239525.1 Nicotiana knightiana
TTGATCAAAATTGATCAACGGCCAGGATTTAATCAGATGTTGGGTCGGGTAGTTTAGGAATTGTGCTTGGGTAGTTTGGGCTAGTTAATTGGGTTGGGGTCCGGGTAGAATAATTGAATTAAAAGTGGTTATTTGTTAAATACTCGTTTAAAAATAGATAAATAATTAATAAAAATAGATAATAATTATAAAAAATAAAATTAAGGATAAATAGGTGAAATTAAGGTGATTAAATAGTATTTAAAAATATAAATTACTGATTATTTGGTACAAATAGCATAAAATGTATAATTAGGCTATAATTGCAAAGTCAGTGCAATTAAGGCCAAATAATGCCAATTTGGCTAATTTGTGAAATAGTTAAATCCTAATAGGATTAAAATGATATATTGAGCTAGGAAATATTTTGAAATTATTTATAATATAATTTATGAATAATTATTGAATTTAAAATACTGAATAAATTAGAAAAGAAATTAATAAAATATGGAAAATTATGGAAGAATACTAGTTATTATAAAAAGTGATTTTGAAGGCACATATGCAAATTTTAAAATAGTTTGAGGAAAAATTGGGTATCAACAACTGGTTGTCGCCCCATTATGTTATTCTTGATTGTCACGCTAAGACCGTGAAGCTGGCTATGCCAGGTTTACCGAGGTTAGAGTGGAGAGGTTCCTTAGAGTATACTCCCCGTCAGGTCATTTCTTTCCTTAAGGCTCAGCGGATGGTGGAGAAGGGGTGTGATGCGTATTTAGCCTATGTGAGAGATGTTAGTGTTGATACCCCTACAGTTGAGTCAGTTCCAGTGGTGCAGGACTATCTGATGTTTTTCCAGCTGATCTTCCGGGTATGCTGCCCGACAGAGATATTAGCTTCGGCATTGATTTGTTACCGTGCACTCAGCCCATTTCCATTCCTCCCTATCACATGGCTCCTCCTGAGTTGAAGGAGTTGAAGGAGTTGAAGGAGCAGTTGCAGGAGTTGCTTGATAAGGGTTTCATCAGGCCCAATGTATCACCTTGGGGTGATCCGGTATTATTTGTGATGAAAAAGGATGGTTCGATGCGTATGTGTATTGATTACCGGCAACTGAATAAGGTTACAGTGAAGAATAGGCACCCATTGCCTCGCATTGATGATTTATTTGACTAGTTACAGGGTGCCAGGGTATTCTCCAAGATCGATCTGCGTTCGGGAAATCATCAGTTGAAGATTTGGGAGCCGGACATCCCGAAGACTGCCTTCAGGACCAGATATGGCCACTATGAGTTCCTTGTTATGCCATTTGGGCTGACCAATGCTCTAGCAGCCTTTATGCACCTGATGCACAGCGTATTTCGGCCTTATCTTGTTTCCTTCGTCATCGTGTTCATTGATGACATCTTGGTATATTCTCGGTCCCAGGAGGACCATGAGCATCATTTGAGGACTGTGCTTCAGACTTTGAGGGAGAAGAAATTATATGCCAAATTTTCTAAGTGCAAATTTTGGCTTGATTCTGTGGAATTCTTAGTCCATGTGGTGTCTTATGATGGGATCAAGGTAGATCCAAAGAATATGGAGGCAGTGCAGAGTTGGCCTAGACCGTCTTCAGCTATTGAGATCCGCAGTTTCCTTGGTTTGGCTGGGTACTATCGCCGTTTTGTGGATGGATTTTCATCTAT
This sequence comes from Nicotiana knightiana, assembly GCA_005239525.1. Taxonomy (NCBI): domain Eukaryota; kingdom Viridiplantae; phylum Streptophyta; class Magnoliopsida; order Solanales; family Solanaceae; genus Nicotiana; species Nicotiana knightiana. Next base: position 1,668 of record ML391497.1, read on the forward strand.
TGCAACACTGATGACCAAGTTGACTCAAAAAGGTGCTCCATTCAGGTGACTGAGGAGTGTGAGGAGAGCTTTCAGAAGCTCAAGACAACCCTGACTATAGCTCTAGTGTCGGTATTGCCTACGGGTTCAGGGTCCTATAGAGTCTATTGTTATCTTCGATGATTGACCTCTGAGCGATGTTGATGCAGGACGGTAGGGTGATTGCCTATGCATCCAGATAGTTGAAGTTGCATGAGAAGAACTATCCAGTTCATGATCTCGAGTTGGCAGCGATTGTTCACGCCCTGAAGATATGGCGTCATTATTTATACAGTGTTCCCTGTGAGGTTTTCACTGATCACCGGAGTTTGCAGCATATATTCAAGCAGAAGGACCTCAATTTATGTCAGCGGAGATGGTTGGAGTTATAAAAGGACTATGACATCACTATATTATACCACCCGGGGAAGGCCAATGTGGTGGCCGACGCCTTGAGTCACCGGGCGGAGAGTTTGGCATATCTTCCTGCGGTTGAGAGGCCCTTAGCCTTGGATGTTCAGTCCTTAGCCAGTCAGTTCGTGAGATTAAATCTTTCTGAGCCGTGCCGAGTATTAGCTTGTGTGTTTGCTCGATCTTCTCTTTATGACCGCATTCGAGAGTGCCAGTATGATGATCCCAACCTTCTGTCTCTTCAGGATAGAGTTCGACGGGGTGATACCAGGGATGTGACTATTGGTGATGACGGCGTGATGAGGATGCATGGACGTATCTGTGTGACCAATGTAGATAGACTTCAAGATTTGATTCTTGAGGAAGCCTATAGCTCGCGGTATTCCATCCACCCGGGTACCGCGAAGATGTACCAGGATTTGAGATAGCACTATTAGTGGCGAAGGATGAAAAAGGATATAGTTGAGTTTGTATCCAAGTGTCTCAACTGTCAGCAAGTCAAATCTAAGCATCATAAACCGGGAGGGTTACTTCAGCAGATCGAGCTTCCAGAGTGGAAGTGGGAGTGGATCACCATGGACTTTGTGGTTGGACTTTCTCGGACTTTGAGGAAGTTCGATGCTATTTGGGTGATTGTGGATCGACTGACCAAATCAACCCATTTCATTCCAGTGTTGACTACATATTCCTCAAAGAGATTGGCTGAGATTTATATCAGGGAGATTGTACGACTCCACGGTATTCCAGTATCTATCATTTTAGACAGAGGTACGCAATTCACTTCGCGGTTCTGGAGACCCGTTCAGCAGGAGTTAGGCACCAGGGTGGAGTTGAGTACAGCCTTTCACCCTCAGACGGACGGGCAGTCCGAGCGTACAATTCAGATTCTTGAGGATATGCTCCGTGCTTGTGTGATGGATTTTGGAGGGTCATGGGACCGATACTTTCCACTTGCAGAGTCCGCTTATAATAATAGTTACCAGTCCAGCATTCAGATGGCACCATATGAGGCTTTGTATGGTAGACGGTGCAGGTCTCCAGTGGGATGGTTTGAGCCGGGCGAGGCCCGATTGTTGGGTACAGATTTGGTCCAGGATGACCTGGACAAGGTGAAGGTGATTCAGGAAAGTCTTCGCACAGCTCAGTCCAGGTACAAGATCTATGCGGACCAGAAGGTTCGTGATTTGGCATTTATGGCTGGTGATCAGGTTTTGCTTCGGGTATCGCCTATGAAGGGCGTCATGAGGTTCGGGAAGAAGGGTAAGCTGAGTCCAAGATTTATTGGCCCTTTTGAGGTATTGCAGCGGGTTGGGGAGGTTGCTTATGAGTTGGCCTTGCCTCCCAGCCTAACAGGTGTTCATCCGGTATTCCACGTCTCTATGCTCCGGAAGTATCATGGTGACGCGACTCATGTTTTGGATTTCAGTTCAGTCCAGTTGGACAAGGACCTATCATATGTGTGAGACCGAGCATGATATGCACAGTCCGTACCCTAATCTTTTCACAGCTTCAGGTACGTTTCTATACTCGTTTGAGGACGAACAATTTTCTTAAGAGGGGGAGGATGTAACGACCCGGTCAGTCGTTTGAGAGTTAGCTCCCCGAGTCCCCTAATAAATGCTTCTCCCATGTCTATTTCTGCTTTTGGAACTTTTCGGAATGTGGAGTGGTGAAATTCGGAGGGATTTAGGACACATAGTCCTTAAATGTGAAATTTAACTTTAGAAATCGGGCTGTAGTTAGAAATACGTGAAGACGGATCTGGAATGGAATTTCGTCGACTCCGTTAGCTCCGTTGGGTGATTTCGGGGTTAGGAGCGTGTTCGGAATGTGTTCTCGAGGTCTGTAGTAGATTCAGCCTTGAATTGGCGAAAGTTAGAATTTCGGCGATTTCAGCCGATAGGTGAAATTTTGATATCGGGCTCGGAATGGAATTCCGAAAGTGGCAGTAGGTCTGTGGTGTCATTTATGACCCGTGTGTAAAATTTGAGGTCATCCAGATGAGTTTTGAAGTGTTTCGGCATCGGATGTAGATTTTGAAAATTTCATAAGTTCTTAGGCTTGAATCTATGCATAAATGATGATTTTGATGTTATGAGATGTGTTTTGAAGGCTCGACTAAGTTTGAATGAGATACTAAGATTGGTTGGTAGGTTTGGTTGAGGTCCCGGGGGGCCTCGGGTGTGGTTAGGGTGCTCAAACGGGCAAAATTAGCCTTAAGCTTATTGCTGGTTTTCTGGTTTTACAGCAACAGTCATTTGTTCATTACGATCGTGTGAGTTCATCCGCGATCGCGTAGAGTAAGCTGAGGCAGGCAAGATTTTGTTATATGCGATCGCACAAGTTGTTTCGCGATCGCAGTGTTTGGGCAGACTAGTCTCCACGTTCGCGTAGCCCATGTTGCGATCACATAGAATACCTTAGGCAGTGGAAGCTTTGAGTGTTGTTTTACGCGGTCGCGTGAAGCCAACCACGATCGCGTAGCTTTGAGTAGATAAGGTCCGCGATCGCGAGATGTATGCTGCGTTCGAGTACAGGAATTTTAGGCACGTGTTGGAATACCCTTCGCGATAGCGACTGGAAGTACGCGATCACATAGAACAAAGAGCTGGGCAGAATCTTAAAAACCCAAATCGAGGGTTTAATCCATATTTCACATTTTTGAACTTGAGAGCTCGGGAAATGCGATTTTTGGGAAGATTTTCACCTGAGCAATTTAGGTAAGTGATTCCTACTCGGTTTAGACTAATTTTCATGATTATACTCTTAAATCTACCCTTTAAATTCGAATTTTTGGTGAAAAGATTGGAGAAAATTGGATAAAAGTTCTAGGCCAAGTTCTTGAGTTTTAATTGGGATTTTGATATCCGATTTGAGAAATTCTTATATGGTTAGACTCGTGAGTGAACGGGTGTTCGAAATTTATAATTTTTACTCGATTCCGAGACGTGGGCCCGGGGGACTTTTTGGGAATTCTTCCTAATTTCGCGTATTAGTTTTGAACTAATTAACTGTTTTGATTCCTTAAAGTGATATTCATATTATGCAATCGAATTGATTAGATTTGGCCACCCGGAGTCGGATACTCGTGGCAAGAGCGTGGTTTTGGGTTGAGTAGCGCAGTCGAGGTAAGTGGCTTGCCTAACTCTGTGTTGGGGACTTCTCCTTAGGTTGTTTTGATAATGTTTTGTTATATGGGCGCTGTGTACGTGAGGTAACGAGGGCGTAGATGGGCCATTGTTGCTAAAACTCCATTTTTCCTTCCATGACATACATCATTTTATTCCTATTTCACCATTTCATGTACTAACTGTGTAGTTTAGATTAGGAAGGAGCATGTCTACCTGTTTTAGTTGAATTTCTCCTAATTGTCACTATGGGCACCATGTTTAGGTAGTTTTATCCTTACTCTTGCCTGCGATTTTTCTTGAACTGTCAAAATAAACTGTATCCGGTGTTTGCATGTTTAAATTGGGACTACGGACAAGATTCCGGGAGCGTTCCCCTGTACTGCCTTGCATATTTAAATTGGGACTACGGACGAGATTCCGGGAGCTTTCCCTCTGTACTGCATTGCATATTTAAATTGGGACTACGGACGAGATTCCGGGAGCTTTCCCCCTGTACTGTATTGCATATTTAAATTGGGACTACGGACGAGATTTCGGGATCTTTCCCCCTATACTGCATTGCATATTTGTTGCTGTGAGATAACCTGTGCTGAGCCGAGGGCTCCCTGTTGCGATTTTCTTTTAGTTCATTATTTTTACTGTTGTTCCTTAGCTTATTACATCTCTCTGTCAAATTTTAAACTGTTTTTACCATAAATCTCCAGTAGAGCCTTAACCCGACCTCGTCACTACTTGACGTGGGTTAGGCTTGGCACTTACTGAGTACCAAATTGTGGATTACTCACGCCCTTTCCTGCGCATGTTTTCCATGTACAGATCCAGGTACCAACACCCAGTATCGTGGCTAGGAGTCGTTCTAGCAGCTGCCAGGAGACCGCTAGGTAATTTTGCCGCATCCGCAGAATCTCACGAGTCCCCTTCTACTCTAGTATAGGCATAGAGGACTTATGTATTTTCCACTATTTCATTGTATAGAGCTACATTTAGTACAGAGCTTGTGACTGTCGTGACATTCCGGGTTTTGGGAAGTGAAATTGTACATGCCGAGCAACTATGTTATATCTACTTAAGCTCTTTTCTGTCTTTATTTTATTGATTCTATTATTTTCCGCAAATTTAGGCTTACATAGTCGTAGAGGCTAGGTTCCGTCACGATACCTTTCGGAGGATAAATCGGGTCGTGACAATATACTTAACATTTATTCAACACTCAACCAAAATAAATGTAAGTTCCAATATTTCGATAATTAAATGCGGCTAATTAATGATCCAAATTGCTTCATAAATGAACGAAGAAACAACACTCTAGCCAAATCCCGAACTAGACTATGGAGCCTCTAAGAGGATTACAAAAGAGATCATATGAGTAAATGATAAAGACTCTTTTGGAAGCCTCCACGAACAATGAGGTGGCTCACCTTAATAACTGGATCAACTCTAGCGAACCCATCAACTACTATCTCCATCTTCATCAATAATATCTGCATGGACATGCAGGTAAGAAGTGAGTTATACGTGAATATAACCCAATAAGATCCTCAACCCGTCACTTTGAATACCTCTGGAACAAGTGTTAGAAAATACAAACACACAACGAGCACAAAAATAACATGCACAATAATTATTTCACAATCTAATTGTCCAAACTAATATTTAACATCACACACTTATATCTTTGACACAAATCACACTAAGGACTTGTCATAAGCGGCAGTGAAGAAAATTAATCAAACATCCCGACGAGTCCACGACGGCATACACAATGCCCCAAATCTATCACAACTCCATACACAATGCCCCAAATATATCAAGAAGCATACACAATACTCAGATGATATACAAAGGCATACACAATGGCCCAACATCATGGCTCACAGCCGTATCAAACTATCAAACTCAACCTCATGGCTCACAACCGTATCACGCCATTAAATAACTTATAAAATAATTTTTTTATATTTTTCATAAAATAATATATTTACGGCTAGTCTTAGACCACCAATTGTACCAGCGCACACTTGCTCCAACACATGAACCATATAGGAAAAACACATTTTCAAAACAGATTTTAGAAAAGCAAGCATCAAAGCTTAAACTCTCACTTACCTCGCCAACGACAACTTCCCCAACTTTGTGACTTCTAGAACACAACCAAACAACCTCCATGGCCTCGATCTGTACAAGATATTATTAAGAATATCAATTATATTAGCCGTGATCAAATCTCAATATCCCTAACTTTCAAGTTTAGAGTTGAGTCTTAATATTCTAGAAAGTTCCATATTTTTAAAAGTAAAGACATATTTCAATGTCTCTATCTAAACTAAATGTCTAATACAAATATCCGATATACTAATATTCATGTCCCCAAAATAATAATTATAGAGTATAGAGTAGAAAAGAACGATACAATGGTTTATAAATCCCACATACTGAAATTTGGAAAACTTAAAGCCCGTTTGGACATAAGAAATTTTTCTCTTTTTTCCAAAAGAATTTCACTTTTTTTCGAAATCAGCGTTTATTCGTAAAATTTTTAATTTTCACTTGAAGATGCGTTTTGAAAATTTTCAAAAATTTTAAAAACTTCAAAAAGCTATTTTTCAAAATTTTCACTCAAATCACTCACAAAACTTCAAAAACAACCCAAAATTATATTCATGTTCAAACACAACTCTAAATTTCAAATATCATTTTCACTTGAAATTTTCTTTCACCTTTTTTTGGAATTTTATGATTCTTATGTCCAAACGCCCACTTAATTGCTCACTCACACTAAAACTAGTCACTTCTATACCCATTATGAATTAATCAATAATTAAATATTGTGTCTCCTAATTAAAATAAGTACCCATCGAAACTATTGTCAGTATAGGAAATATTTTTCCACCATGGTTGCTGCTATCTTCCATTTATCATCATAATCATTAATGACATAAGTGAAAATCTCTCAACAGATAAATGAAATATGTACTAGTAAAATTAATGCAGTACCTGAATGATTAGCTCCTTTATCACAATTCACACTAATGACTTGTCATAAGTGGCAATGAAGAAAATTAATCAAACACCCCAACGAGTTCACGACTGCATATACAATAACCCAAATCTATCGGCAGCATACACAATGCCCCAAATATATTACGGTAGCGAAGAAATAATTTCTAACGTCCCAACGCCATAGCACGAGGCTACACCACACCACAAATTGTTTACTAAATAATCTCAGTTTTTTTCACAAAATAATATATATTTGCGGCTGGTCATAGACCACCGATTATGCCAAGAACACGCTCGTCCCAACACATGGATCATGCAGAAAAAAATATACTTTCAAAACGAATTTTGGAAAATAAAAAACCAAATCTTAAATTCTCACCTACCTCGCTAGCAACAAGTTTCCCAACCCCGTGACGTCTAGAACACCAACCAAAAGACCTCAAATGGAAAGCACAAAATAAAAACCTAACAAGTTATATCTTGCATTTACAAAGATAACAAATAGAGTGTTTCCTACTTCATCCAAGTAAACTGTCACCGCATGACATTATTCATGACTCATGAGTAAGGGTGTTCATGGCTCGGTTTGGATCAGTCTTTTCCTAAAAAGAAATTAAACTAAGTAAGTCAACTCTTAAAAATATTGGAAGCAACCAAATTAATTAAGTTGATTTTTTATCGATTCGATTTTTGTCGATTTTTATCGTTTTTTATCGATTCGATTTTTCTCAAATTTTGTCGGTTTCTATCGGTTGACGATAATCTCCTACATTTCATAAAGAAGGCATATATTGATCGAAGTTTTATAACTTTTACAAAATATTACTCTCGTTCGACAATAACTTCATGAATTATATGTAAAATGGTGGAGATTACAGTTGAAAAAAAATAAATTAAAACGTGAAATATTTGCAATCACAACCAACACTTGAATAATATATTGTTGAAATATAAAAAGAAGGAATAACGGTCAAGTTAAGTACTTGATATATTATAAGAATTGCATAATTGAACTCGTTCGAATGTTACTTTTGAAGTCCATTTGATAGCAGTTTTTCAGTATGATGTTCCTTGCAATGATAACAAATATCGGTTGAATAGACTCACTATTCATCAATTTGAGAGCTTGTATTTTCTCTCTTCAACTTTTGTGCAATTTATCACACATTTATTTTATTTTAAAATATTTATATTAATTAGTATAAAATACTCATGCAGCGCACGTGTCCTAAAACTAGTTTATATATAAGTATAAGTAAAGTAAAATGTGGGCAAAATGTTGTACAGTTAGTGATGGCAAAATGACTAAAAGAAAACAGTTATCCACCTATATTATCAATTAAAAAATGGGTTGCATAATGAACTTCTTAAAAATAGATCAAATATGGATAAGAATTATATTATCCACTTTCAAAATATATAACTAATGAACAACTAATGGATTAACTTTTACATTTTTAAAAGCCTCAAATTGGGGTTGCTCAAGTTTGGGAGACGAAAAATTCTTCTAAAAGTGATCATATTCAAGAAGTCATAGATAATATGGATATCCATAATTCCATATTATCAACCGGTTAACCTGTTTTTAATCCGTATTAAATATGGGCCGTGTTGAATTATTTATCCATTTTTACATTACCCGTTTTTTACCCGCTCATATCCGACTTGCCACCTCTATGTACAATTAGGAATTTTTACATTCCTATACACTATTTGAAATTTTATTACCCTCCCAACTCAAGTTTCAATTTAATTACATAGACATATGTAATTTACCAATTATATACACTTTAGGAATTAAATGAGTATCCCTTTATGTTAGAAATTGAATAAGAAATCAATTATTTTGCATCCTCATTCTCTCTCCTTTCTGCGCTCTCTCTCGCTATATATATATATATATATATATATGAGCATTCAGACTCTCCCTCCTGAGCGCGCTATATATATATATATATATATATATATATATGAGCATTCTGATGCTTGCCCCAATTACAAAGAATTGTTGAAGATTAAGACAAACCAAAAAGGTATAGAAGCATTAAGAAAATTATGATTGATTAAAAAAGTAAAAAATATAAACTTTAAAAATATTTAATTCACAAGCTTATATGACCATAACTAAACATTCATCCTGGGAAGCTAAAGAATAGAAGCTGTAATTTGGAGATGACCAGAAATGGAGTTCCACATATTGTTTAAAGGAACAAAGTGAATATATTCAGTTTTTGAAAAAAAAAAAATGATTCATCGAAGAAAAAAATCAGAAACAAGAATCACATTACAGCTTACATTTCGCCTAGTACGAGAGGACCGGGAAGGACGCACCTCTGGTGTACCAGTTATCGTGCCCACAGTAAAGACGGAAGGATTCGAACCTCCGAATAGCGGGACCAAAACCCGTTGCCTTACCACTTGGCCACGCCCCATTTAGATTTCTATTCGATACTAAGAAAGTCTATTGCTTGTTTTGTTTGTTTGTCAACTCTAGTCCAAATATCTATAGAATAGATTAGATTGGTACTAGGATTTTGCGATGTTTTTGGTATGTGTAGATATAGAATTCAACTTAATTTATTGATCATTACATATAATTCNCGAATTTGAAAAAGAATCAGAAGAAATGGTTCGAGCCTCTTATTTTGATTTCTCGAACCGAGCACCATACCTGACGAGAAGGGAGTAATCTAGCAGTCATCCTTCAATCTCCTTAACTCCAACATTAAATGGAGGACTAATGACCTTAAAAAGCTTTGAAGTTTTGAATTCGAATTTATGTTTTCAAAAATTATTATTTGTTTGAATTGGGTGTTGTTGTAAACAATTGGAAATATTGTTTGGAGTTTCTATTTCAATTTTGAGGGTGTTTGGTGTAGATTAGACTTGATTTTGGCTGAATTTCAGATTGAAACTCGAAGAAGAAGATGAAGAACACATGACATACAATATACTTACGAAATTGTAATAAAGTTGTAGTATAATTGTATGTAAATTGTATTCTATTGTATTTATATATATATTTTTATTTGAACGTTGTATGAAAGTTGAAAAATAGTTGTATAATGTATGAATCGTTGTATAAAATTTGTATTGAAGTTATCAATACAATCTTTTTACATAGAGTTATTGATACGTAACAAAATTGTATTAAGAGAGTAAGTTTGATTGGAATTTTAGAGAAGAAGAAGCACACACCTCAGACAAAATATATACAAATCAGATACAAAATATATATAAAATACATATTGTATAAAATCTGTATAACAATTGTATTTAAGCTGTATGATATTGTAGTTGTATTTGATTGGTAGAAATAATGTATGAAAGTTGTAGATAAGTTGTAAATAAGTTGTATAATATGTAATTAGTTGTATAAAATTTATTTTTATTATGTATGAATCAGATACAAAATATACAAAAGACATATTGTATAAAAATTGTGTTTAAATTGTATGACATTGTAGTTGTATTTAACTATGTAGAAATAATGTATGAAAGTTGTAAATAAGTTGTATAATATATAATAAGTTGTATGAAATTTATTTTTACTATGTATGTTGTTGTAGATATTCAAATTTGCATTAATTTTGTACTAAATTTATTTGTAATTTGTGTGTTGATGCACCGTATATTGTTCTTTTCTCAATTGATTTATTAAGGAAATAAAAGTAGAGCAAATCGGCTCATGTATACTGATTCATATTTGTATGAACTGAAAAACTTGGATATTGATGAGAACTGAATGATTTGGGTAGAGAAATTTGAGTTTCACATTAAAAGCACCATCGTTGCACTTTTGGAGAAACTGAGTTTTATGTGAGATTTGAATTTTGTGTGAGAAATTAACTGGGTAGTATATATTCTTGTTGGAAATACTAATACAAAGTTGAATACGAAGTTTGGAGGCGATTGATATTTGAAATCTGGTAAAACTTTGAATTTGTATGCTTTTTGATTCAACCGCGACTGATGTTGTAGTTTGACACTATTATTAAGAAATTGTTCAGTAAAAATAAAGTAGAGCAATCGTAGAGATGAAAACAAAAACAAATTTGACAACAATTGCGTTCAAAGCAAGGATTAAATCTGCTTGAAGGAAATCTTCCCAATAATAAGCATAACTTCATTTTCTCTTCTAAAGTTAATATGCTTTGCGTTGTCTAAATTTATCAAAATATATTCCGCGAAGAAATCTTCCATCCAATTAAAGGCATATATTAATTGGGTAGCATAGTTCCGTTAACAACTATATTCAATTCTTGTTCAGAATAAATCAGAACATTGGGCAAGTCTAAATTACCACGAACTCAAAAGTTCACATGCTTGAATAATCAAACATTTCTCAACGAAATTAACAGTTTAAATACTACTAAGGAGACATTGTAATGAACTCGTCAATCCCGCATGGTCTAATTTGAATATCCATGGATTTGTTGGACGACAATGACACGTCACAGCACTGACGACGTCGCGCCCTAACCTGAAACGTGTTGGAAATATTTTTAAGAAATCAAAAACTTGCTCAATTTAGAAAAACAAAAATACAAATAGGATTTGGGTAAACATATGAACTAGTCAAATACCCATTTCTTAGTTTACTAACCTCTTGTTACCCTCGTTATGCGTATACTTAATCTCCATAAATATTAAATTTAAAAAAAATCACATACTATTATATTAAAAGTTATATATAACTCTAAAATTTAAAATATAAATTCTTGAAAATAACTGTTAATCCTATTTTAACTAACTCAATAAAGCTCGATAAGAAAGAAATAATATCGCATAGAGGTCCCCGTCATCTTTGTAGATATACTCAACTTAAAAGTGCTGACACAGATAGATTTTTAATAATCTTTAGGTGCATCTCCAATTTTTATAAACGTTTATTTTTTGGGAGGTTCGATTTCTTGAACAAATATATATATTTAGTTTTGATAAACAATTTTTGGCTTTGTCCAAAATCAATCCCTTTCCGTTGCGTTCTCATCGCTCTTCCTTCTCCCTTATATCTACTATTTTTTTTTTTTTTATGTAAGATGAGCATGGTTTTAGAATATGTGTCAAGTTGGGTGGATTGGGCTATGACCTATTATTTAGCCCATCTTGATCCAGTTCATTGTAGTCCAAGTACAATTTGGACTGGGTTGAATAATGACCCATTTATTGACCTAACACATCTTAAACCGCCCAAATTCAACCCAACCCGCTCATTTGCCATGCGTACCAGTAATTTACCAAATATATTGACCGTTTATTATCAAAGCGATACTTTTATCTACATATTCAACTACTGTAAACGTGTTTATAAATGAATTCAACACTTACGCATTTTAACCAATTTCAGTCAATTAAGCCAAATGGACTCTAATTGACAGAAATTAACTACATTATTCACTATCAAAGTGATTCAAAAGGGTGGAGAACATAGTAGTAAAAAGAAATAAAAAGAAGATGCAATTTAGGTAGATTAGTACCTGTCTAGTATCAGCATCCAACTTGCGAGAGAAAACTCTTATCTCTTCCAAATTCTTGATTTTATTGCTATCTTTTGCACAAGTTTTCCCAACTCTATACCTCGTATAATTGGTCCAAACATTATTTCCATAAGAATCAACACTTTTTAAGAAGGCAACCATTTTCTTGCATGGATCATTAGATTCAACCCTTGTCCTAAACATAAAACGTGGTCGTTTCTTGTCTTTATCCCATGGCTCAAATGTCCTTAGCACTGTAATAAGATCAGGAAGTTTAATGTTGCCCTCATAAACTTGTATAGCATAACCCCAAGCTATTGAAACAGATAGTGAATTTTTACGATCGTAGCATATAGTTTGTTGTGATATTCTTGCAGGATCAGCATTAGCGGCTTTGAATAAATGTTTCAGAGCTTGAATTTTTGTCATGTTGGGGAAAATTGAGTGCATTCTTTCTACATGATGAAGAGATAGTAATGGTGATAATGGATGCGATGAAAGTAATCCAAATAGATTTCCCCATAGATCATCCTGTCAAGAGACAAAAAAAAGGATGATTATATTAGAAATAATGTTAATTAGTGGATTAGAAAGCAAAATAGATGTAGGTTTTGGTCTCACTACCGTAAATGCATATAATTAGCTATCAATAACTATTACAACAACAAAACACTCAATAAAATCTTAAAAGTGAGATTTGGTAAGGGTAGTGTATATACAGACTTTTACCTTTGTATACAGTCAAAATCAGGGAAGTCCAATTTTAGAACCTCTATGACATCCCAAGCCCGCGTTCGCTCGAAGCACCGTCGGAGTCTCGACTCCGAAGTACTCCCCTAGAGAGAGCATATCGAGGACTCACCACAGCGTACGTCGAGGCAGTATGAAAATCGATGACTGTCATGGAAAGGCGGGAAATTCCCAAGAGCACGTGGTTAGAGCTGACTGGGTCTGCAAGAATAGTACAAGTCCGTACTGAGCCGTTATACAGCTGTACCAGTAGCATTTCCTTGTCATCTTACATGTACTATGTTGGGACTCCCCCCTCCTATATAAAGGGGACCCTGTCATTTTGTAACACACATGAATATTCAATACAATAGAACATTCTCTACCTTTCTTGCTTAAACGTGCTCAACAATTACTTTATAGATTTATTGCTCTTTATTTATTATCTTCATTTATTGTTCTTCTTTTATTGCCCATCATTAGCTGTAAAAGGCTATCCCCGAGGCCCCTTATATTATTGTTTCTTCATCGATTGCTCATTATTAACTGCCCTAGCTAGACCTCGAGACCCTTATGTTCCAGCCAGCTCGAGGCCCCGCTATGTGATAACATTGGTTTGCATTTCTTACTTTTCTAACTCATACTTAGCATTTCGTATAGAACAACTAGTATTAAGATAAATCATATATTTTTAGAACCACAAAATCAAGTATAATTGTTAACACCATTTTCAAGGTAAGCAGTTTGGCGGCTATTGATACCCAATTTTTCCTGAAAATATTTTTTAAACTTGCATATATACCTTCAAAATCAGTTTTTATAATATTGTCATTTTTTTTATATAATTTTCCCACATTTTAATAAATTTACTTCTAATTTATCCAGTACTTTTATATCCAATAATTAATCATAAATTGTATTACAAATAGTTTCAAAATATTCCTTGGTTTTATATATAATTTTTGATCCTATTAGGATTTAATTATTTCATAAATTAGCCAAATTGGCATTATATGGCTATAATTGCAATAATTTTGCAATTATAGCCTAATTACCTATTTTATGCCATTTTTACCAAATAATTAGCCATTTGTATTTTAAATACTAATTAATTACTTTAATTTCATCTACTAAGCATCAATTTTATTTTATAATTATTAACCATTTTTATTAATCATTTATCTATTTTTAAATGAGTATTTTACAAATAGCCACTTTTAATCCTAATTTTAGCCTAATCTACCCGGACCCCTTAACCCATTCAACCAGCCCAATAGCCTAGCCCAGTCTTCAAATCTCATCCGGCCTAATCCCCCTTTTTATTCTGAGTCGTTGATTAATTCAAATCAACGGCCCAAATTGAAACTTACCTTAATTCATCCCTAATGACTACCCCCCTTCTCATTTCCCACGTCTTTCATTCTCTCTCTCCTTCTCTCTAGTTCTCTCTAGAACTTTCTCACCTTCCCCCCTCCCCCCGATGAACTCTGTCTCTCTTCTCCGGCCACCTCTCTTATCGGAAACCATGAGGTCTCACCCCTTCTAGCTTATGTCTCCTCCTATGCCAGCTTGACACTGCCTTGAGGTTTTCAAGTGAACTTGGCGGTTCAACTCCCACCTATGGCCTTTCATGCCGTTTTCCGGCCACCTCCGATCGTTCGAGTAAGATCTATGACTTTTCGGCTAAAATCGGTAGTATTTTGAGGGTTTCTTATCTTTTCTGGGTTCTCTTTGAAACCCTAACTCTTAAAACTTTCCGATTCTTTTAGATCTATGATAGATTTGTGTATATTATGAGCTACTCCGTTGTTTTTCTCAAAGATTCTCCGTTTTTTCTCTAAAATGGCTCTTCGTTTTCAAACTAGGGTTTCATGACCCCTTTTAAACGATTTTTTCCATGAATTTTCAACATTATCCTAAGGTCTCTACTGTGTTTTAATGGTTTATTTAAGTTTCTCTATCTTATCTGAGTTGTTGTGTTGAAACCCCTAATTCCTAGTCCTAAACCCTAAGTTCCTGATTCTCTGATATTTTACTCTATGTTGTTCATCTATGTCTCTGATTTTTCTTGCTTTTCCGCTTACATTACTGCTCACTCTGTGATTCATGTGAATCCCTAATTTCGTATGGCTTCACTACTAGGGCTTCTGATTTCTTGCCTATTCTCTATTTAATTCATGCTAATTTCCTTTAATTGATGTTATTCCTATTCAAATCCATGATTCTCTGCAATTTTACTTTATTAGGGTTCTTGATTTATCTTTTTTGCTTATATATTGTTCATTCTGTTCATGCATAGAAGTCTATAGTAATTAGTATTATTTTCTATTATTTGAATTCCTGATTTCTTATGATTGAAAACCTTTATTTATTTCCTATGGGGACATTATTACTAATTTTCGACCTTTAGTTTATTTTTTTTACCTTGTTACATGATTAACTTAATGTTAATTGATTCCTATTTCCTTAATTAGAATCTGACGAACC
This sequence comes from Nicotiana knightiana, assembly GCA_005239525.1. Taxonomy (NCBI): domain Eukaryota; kingdom Viridiplantae; phylum Streptophyta; class Magnoliopsida; order Solanales; family Solanaceae; genus Nicotiana; species Nicotiana knightiana. The sequence continues at coordinate 16,924 of ML391497.1, forward strand.
TAGCCTAATTACCTGCTCTATACTTGCACTGTTTGAATATTCCTTTAAGCTATATATGGTCTCTTTCCTTATTTGTTACTTACTGTTTGAATAACTCCCTTAATTATGGGAGTACTTCAGCTTATTTCACTCTGATTGATACCAAGTTCCATAATTATTGATTGATTCTGATTTTTACCTTACTTTTCACCCAGATTTCAAAACTATATATATGCATACTCTTCTCTCATTAAAACACACGAACTAATCTGTTCATCTCTCTCTCTCTCACAACTAAAACTCTCTGCTCTCTCTCTTTTCTGTGCCTAGTTACTACTATTCTAAGTTAGCCGGGTGCAAGCCAAGGATAACTATTGTGCATCTCCTACTTCCTGTTTGTGTTACTGCTTTCTTCACTTCACTATTATGTTCTAATTCAGATTTCAGTTCTCAAACCAACAGGTTTCTACTACTGTTGTAATTCATTGTGTTTCTAATTTACTTATTATTTTGTTGTTCAACATGTAACTAGGATCCTGAACTCCATTCACATGATAAGTTATACTCTATTTGTCATAACTAGCATGTCTTTATGTACTTGATACATGTTCTATGTGAATCTTCATGCCTATGTTTGGTACATTAGTTTGATTAGGGTAAATCCTACTGTCTTGAACTATTTGGTCCTATTATACTAGTATAATCCTATACCCTACTGTATCCCCCAATCCCCTGAATCCTTAGGAACTTCTGATTGTGTACTGCCTGCTACATGTTTGCCCTCACATGCTCTGTATTTTTCCCTCAAACCCCATTACCTCTGCTTGTGATTGTTGGACTATTCCTGGTCCTTTGTATGATGTTGAACTTGTTGGTGTTCCTGCCCTTTTAGTGGTTAAACTTCTTTGTTATAAAACTATTTCAATCAAGTTTCCCTCTTCAAAATTATTTTCTTACTTACCCTTTTCAAAACTGTTTTCTTACTTAACCATTTCAAAATTATGTCGAGCACTCTCACTCTACTCTTAGATCATTAAGTTCTGCCCACTCTGTGTGAGCATTGCCTTGGGACCCTTGAGCTCCCTCTGAACTTTGACACACAAGGCTGGCTATTCCATACTGCACTTACTCTATCTTGGCTAAGAAATCTGGGTGTGAGCACTTCCCGGGATCCCTTGAGGTCCTTAGGGAACTCTGACACATCCGGATTGTTAAAAGGCTGTGAAACATTACATGGCATTGAGGACATGGATATCTGGGCCTATACTGTAGGCTCCCTATAGTTAACTTCTTAATTTCTTTATTTTCAGTTATGTAATTCCTATTCAGTGGTCTGTAATAAATAATTGTAAACAACTCTGGGGTTGGATAGTGAAAAGGGGTGGGTAATATGAATGTTGTAGTGTAATAAAGGATAGAGATCATGCTTCCTAGGTTTACTCTCTCTATGCGCAATAGCAACCATGTTAAGGTACAACATGCCAAGCATGCCATGCATTAGATATCATACTATTTAGGATTTATATGTATTGTTTTCAGCATCTCATCATCACTTTGAAATCCTTTCTATAGGGTAAATAATACCAACAAAATAAATTGCTATTGTGTGGTTCTGCCTTGTAAACATGTTCTGAAACTTCATTTAGAAATCCTGTCTTAGGATAAATGTGTTGCACTCATCATGCTGCAAATATGCTCCGCACTTAGAAAACCTATTTTATTTAAGATAAACAACATTAAAAGCTGTCACCTATGTTATTCCTGAAACTGTGCATAATGATGTGATTCTATGTGCATTTAGAGATCTTGTTTTAGCAACTGCAACTGCATCATTCTGCATTAGACATCATGTTATATGATCGTACTCATTTAAATACACTTAGTCTAAATAAAGATGTATAAAACAGTCCTCTTGTTCTAACAAACTGGTAATTAGTCTCTGAGTGTTTGCAACACTTAGAATTGCATGTTATTAGGTATAACGACCTGAAATTGTCCTAACTGCTACACGCCTAGGCAAGTCTTAGGTAATCAACCATAAAGAAATAAAACCAGATATGTCCTTTGTGATTAGTGTTCAACTATCAGCATGTTTAAAACCAGTAGGCAAGCCTGATTAAGACTTCCTCTCTGAGTTATTCAATAAATCTGTCTTTGTGTTATCACTTAGATACCATGCTTAGGATCTGAACCTGAATCTGGACCTTAACTGTGTATGAGTCATGTTGTTTATGTGTACTATGTGTGGAGGTATACTTGAGCCTTTTATTTGCTTTCCATGCTCCCCTTAATTGAAGTCCTATATGTTTTATTATGTGCCGCCTCAGTAATTTTTACCTTTAAAACCCGAGGGTCTGCCTAGCACCTCCTTTATAAGATAGAAGTCTTAAATTCCTCCAGGACTGATAGGAAGGGACGGGTAACAGCATGCAATAAATGTTGAGACCAACACTCGATTTAGTTACTTTCACGGGGTGGGAAAGTGTAGAATATGGATATGATGACCGATGCGCTAATACCACGTGTAGTCCCTCTTCGAGGAGTGTCGTACCGGGTATTGCATTGATGTGATCCATATTATTATAAACCTAGGATACCCTTTATATGCTTAGATCGTAATCCTTTCAAAATCTAACATTCTTTACTATTTTAAAACATCTCCATACTTAAGACTTAAATCCCTCTTATTTGAGCCTTTATTTGTTTGTTTGCTAAGCCGTACAAATTCACAAAAGCTGTTTGGCCGGGAACCACACTTTTGGATCCTGAGGGGATCCTAACACCTTCCCCTTAGGATAATTTCAAGCCCTTACCCTATCTCTAGTTAACAACGTAGTTGTAAATGAACCCCTTTGGTGTCCTAACGCACCTTTAAAAATCGTTAGGTGGCAACTCTAAAAAACACAAACCCCTTTCCCAAAAGGAAAGAGTTATCTCAACCGAATGTCATAAACCCGATCTCCGCGAGGAAAGAGGGGGCGCGACAGCACCCACCGTGGGGCTAAAAATAGTAGTGATTGTTTTAGTGATGGTTTTCTGAAAACACAAGTTATTCTTGTCCAAGAATCTTTGATTTCAGGTAAAAAATATCTAACTCAGTGAATGCACATGAGAACAATGGCCTTGACGCCCATGGAGAGAACAACGCAGCGGCCCCAATCACCGGTGTACCACCACAAAATCCTGGGGTAATACCATCACCACTCACCGTCAATATGGCCTCACGCAATGCTGCGCATATCGATTTAGGCTTTGATACCGCCGGAGATGTGCGCGAAGGTGACCAACACGAAGTGTAGAGAACTCCAGCTCGGGAAAAAATAGAAGTTAGCCTACGAGTCATTTTTGAGATGTTGCAAGCGCAACAAATGGCTATTGCTCAGCTACAGAGCCAACAGAGAACTCCAAGCACGGCAGTACCGGAAGCAGATCCTCGAGTCGAACAAGCACCAGAAAGATCGAGTGACAATGGGTCAGCAACAGACCCCGCTATTATGAAGATGCTCGAGGACCTCGCCAAAAGGATTGAATCAGGAGAAAAGAAGATAGAAGCTAACAACAAAAAAATAGAAACCTATAACTCGAGGGTCGATCAGATCCCGGGTGCACCTCCGATTTTGAAGGGGGTAGATTCGAAGAAGTTTGTGCAAAAACCATTTCCATCGAGTGCGACTCCGAAGCCCATTCCGAAGAAGTTCAGGATGCCTGATAACCCGAAGTACAACGGGACCACCGACCCCAATGAGCATATTACCACTTACACTTGTGGCATAAAAGGAATGACTTGAAGGATGACCAGATCAAGTCTGTCTTATTAAAAAAATTTGGAGAAACGCTGTCGAAGAGGGCCATGATGTGGTATCACAACCTACCCCCCGAACTCAATATATTCATTTGCCATGTTGGCAGACTCTTTTGTGAAGGCACATGCTGGTGCCATCAAGGTTGCTACAAGAAAGTCCGACGCCTTCAAAATTAAACAAAGAGAGAACGAGATGTTAAGGGGGTTCATATCTCGCTTTCAGATGGAGCGAATGGAATTACCTCTAGTCTCCGATGACTGCGCAGTGTAGGCCTTCACTCAGGGCTTGAACGACCGAAGCTCGATAGCTTCGAAATAGCTGAAGCAAAATTTGATCGAGTATCCCACCGTAACTTGGACGGACGTCCACAATAGGTACCAATCCAAAATTAGGGCCGAGGACGACTAGTTGGGAGCCCCCTCGGGTTCGGTATATCCAAGCAGGCTTTTGGCAAAAGAACCAAGGAATGCGGGAAAGGAGTCGAGGCTGAGCAAAGAGAGATACCAACCATACGTTAGAGATTGAAGAAACACTTCAAGACGGGACATACCTCAAAATAATCGAGGCACAAATCGAGGCAGAAATTCCCGAGAACTTATGAGCAAGACCAGGTTCGATAGGCAGGCGAGACCAATAGAGGCGCCCCGGTTGTCAGAATGTAACTTTAACATCGATAACTTGGATATCATATCAGCCATAGTTAAACTCAAGGATACCAGGTGGCTGAAGCCCGTACAGTCAGATCCTCCCCAAAGGAACCCCAACTTAATATGCAAATACCACGGCGTTCATGGTCATAGGACCGAGGATTGTAGACAGCTTCAAGAAGATAGTAGTCCGATTGATCAGCAAGTCACCTTCGATAGCTCCTCAGTGACTGAGCTAAGAATCAATTTCGAGAAAGAGAGGCGAATAAAAAAAACGAACAGGAAGAAACGCAACATATCATTCATATGATCATTGGAGGGTTGACGTCCCGCAGGGGCCCGTGTTCGAACGAACAAGAGTATCCATCACCAGCGAAAAGCGAGCTCGGAGTTACATACCCGAGGATTCTCTTATGTTCGGGGAATAAGATATCAAGGCCTTGTCTCAACCTCACAATGATGCATTGGTAGTCATTTTCCTTCTGAATAAAGTTCAAATTAAACGTGTGTTCGTGGATCCAGGTAGTTCGGCCAACATAGTCAGGTCGAAAGTGGTGGAGCATCTCAGGCTGCTCAATCAGATCACACCCGCCTCTCGAGTCCTCAATGGATTCAATATGGCAAGTGAGACAACAAAGGGGGAAATCATCCTCCCAGTCAACGTAGCTGGTACAATTCAAGATACCAAGTTTCATGTCATCGAAGGTGATATGAGGTACAATGCCTTACTTGGAAGGCTGTGGATACATAGCATGAGGGAAGTTCCATCAACTCTTCATCAAACGATGAAGTTCCCAACAAAAGACGGTGTGAAGATGGTGTATGGAGAGCAACATGCAACAAAGGAGATGTTCGCGGTATACGACATGGCATCAACATCGACGTCTTCCACTTCGGAGAAATCAAAAGACAAGCAGATCCCCGAGGGGCGAGCAACTTGTGAACAGTTGATGGATGATGATGAAGAAGACTTCATCACTCCTCGAGCCTTCATTGCCCCTGAAGAATCGGATGCAACAAAGTCGACGGTCGAAGAACTTGAGCAGGCCATCTTGATCGAGAACCTTCCAGACCGAAAGGTATACCTAGGAACAGAACTAAACCCCGAACTCAGGAGAAAACTCATTCAATTCCTTATTGATAACATTTATTGCTTCACTTGGTTCCATTTAGACATGACAGGGATCCTGCCGGAAGTAACCACCCATTGACTAAGTGTCGGCCCCAGGTTAACCGGTGAAGCAAAAAAGAAGGCCTCAGTCCGAGGTAAAACATACATTCATCAAAGACGAGGTAACAAAACTCCTCAAAATAGGATCCATTAGGGAGGTGAAATATCCAGAATGGTTAGCTAATGTGGTAGTACTCCCCAAAAAGAGAAATAAATTAAGAATGTGCGTGGATTACAAAGACCTGTACAAAGCATGCCCTAAGGATTCATTCTCATTGCCCAACATCGACCGCTTGATCGATGCCACGGCCGGCGACAAGATCATTACATTTCTCGACGCCTACTCCGGGTACAATCAGATCCAGATGAATCCGGAAGACCAAGAAAAAACTTCGTTCATCACGAAGTATGGTGCATATTGTTATAATGTAATGTTCTTCGGGCTAAAAAATATGGGAGCCACGTATCAGCGCCTAGTTAATAAGATGTTCGAACATCAAATAGGAAAATTTATGGAAGCTTACATTGATGACATGTTAGTTAAGCCCATGCGCACAGAGGACAATTTGAATCATTTGCAGGAAACATTCGATATCCTTAGAAGGTACAACATGAAGCTCAACCCCGAGAAGTGCGCCTTCGGAGTCGGATCGGGAAGATTTTTGGGCTTCATGGTGTCGAATTGGGGAATCAAGATCAATCCCGACAAAATCAAGGCCATCGAGGAAATCACTGTGGTAAACAACATGAAAGAAGTACAACGGCTGATCGGGTGGATAGCGGTCTTAGAGCGATTCATCTCGAGGTCATCAGATCGGAGCCACCACTTCTTCTCCCTACTCAAGAAGAAAAACAATTTCGGGTGGACTCCGGAATGCCAACATACCTTGGAAGAACTAAAGCGGTATCTATCGAGCCCACCTCTGCTCCATACCCCGAAGGAGGATGAAATGTTGTACTTATATCTGGCCGTGTTTGAGGTGGTGGTAAGTGGTGTGTTGGTTCGAGAAGAACAAGGTACGCAATTCCCTGTATATTACGTAAGTCGGACCCTAGGAGATGCTGAAACCAGGTATCCACACTTGGAAAAATTAGCTCTTGCGTTAATAAGTGCAGCTCGTAATCTGAAACCTTATTTTCAATGCCATCGTATATGTGTTTTAACTACATACCCTCTTCGAAACATTCTGCATAAGACCGAATTATCGGGCCGATTGGCCAAATGGGCCATCAAACTCGGGGGGTACGACATCGAGTACCAACCCTGAACGACTATCAAGTCTCAAATTTTGGCAGACTTCATGGCTGATTTTACGCCTTCCCTCATGCTCGAGGTAGAGAAAGAACTCTTATTGAAGGCGGTCACATCATCGGGGGTATGGACCCTTTTTACTGACGGTGCCTCGAATGTGAAAGGTTCCGGTCTTGGCGTAGTTTTAAAACCACCTACAGGTGGAACAATTAGGCAATCTATAAAAACTTCGAAATTGACTAAAAATGAGGCCGAGTATGAGGCTATGATTGCAGGTCTCGAACTGGCCAAAGGCCCAGGGGCGGAGGTCGTCGAAGAAAAATGCGACTCTCTTCTAGTTGTAAACCAAGTGAATGGAAGCTTCAAAGTTCGAGAGGATAGGATGCAAATATACTTAGACAAGCTTCAAGTTACGTTGCTTCGCTTCAAAGAATGGACCCTGATCCTCGTACCTTGAGAACAAAATAGCGAGGCAGATGCACTCGCAAACTTGGGATCGTCCGTCGAAGAGGATGACATACTCCCGGGGACTGTTGTACAGCTATCCAAATCGGCGATCGAAGAAGGTCATGCTGAATTCAACTCAACAAGCCTAACATGGGATTGGAGGAACAAGTACATTGACTACTTGAAACATGGGAAGCTCCCCACGGATCCAAAGAAATCGAGGGCCCTTCGAGCTAAGGCAGCCCAACTTTTGCTCGGCGAGAACGGAACACTGTACAAAAGGACCTTCGACGGGACATTGATAGTATGCTTGGGACCGGGGGACACCGACTATGTGCTACGAGAAATCCATGAAGGCTCTTGTGGAAACCACTCCGGAGCCGACTCCTTGGTTCGAAAGGTAATCAGAGCAGGTTACTACTGGGATAGCATGAAAAAAGACACCAAGGAATTTGTTCTAAAATGTGACAAATGCCAAAGATTTTCACCAATGATTCATAAACCCGGTGAACAACTACACTCGGTTCTGTCCCCATGGCCATTCATGAAATGGGGAATGGACATCGTCGGTCCCCTACCAACGACGCCAGGTAAATCTAGATTTATCTTATTTATGACTGACTACTTCTCAAAATGGGTAGAAGCGCAGGCCTTCGAGAAAATAAGAGAAAAGGAAGTCATTGACTTCATATGGGACCACATCATATGCCGATTCGGTATCCCCTCCGAGATTACATGTGACAATGGGAAGCAGTTCATTGGCAGAAAAGTGACGGTGTTCCTCGAGGATCATAAAATCAAAAGGATCCTATCAACGCCCTACCACCCAAGTGCGAGTAGTTTGGCCGAGTCCACAAATAAGACTATCATTCAAAACCTAAAGAAGAGGTTAGAGAATGCAAAGGGAAAATGGAGAGAAGTGCTTCCCGAAGTACTATGGGCATATCGAACAACTTCAAAGTCAAGCACAGGAGAGACCCCGTTCTCTTTGGTATATGGGTCAGAGGCATTGATACCAGTCGAGGTTGGAGAACCAAGTGACAGGTTCCAGCATGCCTCCGAGGACTCAAACAATGAGGCCATGAACACCGCCCTCGATTTACTAGATGAAAAGCGCGAAGCCGCGTTAGTCCGAATGACCTCTCAAAAGCAAAGGATCGAAAGATACTACAATAGAAGAACAAACCTCCGATACATCGGGGTCGGGGACTTAGTTCTAAGGAAAGTCACCCTCAACACTCGAAACCCAAATGAAGGGAAACTAGGCCCTAGCTGGGAAGGACCGTACCGCATCCTCGTAGTAGTAGGAAAATGATCCTACAAACTTAGCGCCATGGAAGGCGAGCAACTGCCAAGCAATTGGAACATATCAATGCTCAAATTCTATTATTGCTAAGGTATAACCTTCTCCCTTCTTATTTGTATGTTCCACACTGACCTTTTGCAGATGGTCGATTGAGAAATAGGGGCATCCGTCAACTCGAAAACCTTGGGTTTTTAAAGCATGCATTGAACTCTTTTTCCCTTAGACCGGGTTTCATCCCAAATGGGTTTTACCGACAAGGTTTTTAACGAGGCAACACCTATATGCTACCTGAGGAAGACTCAACAAATATTCAAGGCTTCTTTTCAATCAACCTCGAATACTGGGGGGAATCACCCTTGGAGGTTACCTTTTCGAAGAAAGTGAGTTATGCCGAAGAAGGCCTCGACAGACCAATGTTGTAATGGGCCAAACGGTCAAATGAACTGTGTCCATGTAGAATAATCAAGCCTCTAAACATGTACACACATATCAAGTAATCAAAGAAGCCTCTTTGCTCATCAAAATGCTTCGTGCCTCAAAGAAGTTTACCACTTTCACGTAAGACGGCTCAAGGCCCAAAAACTCTCAAACACTCGGGGACTATCATCGACAGTCAGCTCATCGAGCCGTCAAAAACTCGAATTCGTAAGACCTCAATGAGGCAACTTCGAGCTAGTAATCCCTCCGTGAGGCGACATAAAATTTATAAGACCTCAACGAGGGAACTTCGAGATAGTAAGCCCTCCATGAGGCGACATCAAATTTATAAGACCTCAACAAGGCATACTCAAAATCGTAAGACCTTAGAAAAAAGGCATACCCCGATATTAAGTCCGAGGCTATATATTCAAACTTGTAAGACCCCTAAATAGGCATACCCTCGATATAGACATCGATGCCATCTCACTCGGGAACCAAAGGCTATGACCAAACATAAAAACTATGGTCATATTAAAAGGCTACGGCCGAATTTAACGCGGCTCTGAGACGTACAATTGCCGCCATACAACTAAAGGCCTCCAAATACTTCGAAAAGAACCGGTTAACCAGGATACCCTCGACATAATAAAATGAGCTTCGATAACATCAGCTTCGAACAATGAAACAGCTTCAAAACAATCAGCTTCCAATAAAAAAGATTCAAAACAATCAACCTTCAATAAAAAGGCTTCGAAACATCAGCCTTCGAGAGAACCTCACAAGGTACTCAATTATCGTTGCATATCGACTTATAATCGAGGCTCTTATTCGATCTATCGAAGAGTCGGACAAACACAAAACATGCCAAGGCATAACTTCAAAAGTCTTTAGCCAAAATGAGGGAAAATTACAGCCATATTAGAGGTCGAATCGACCCAATCTAAAGAGCCTAAGGGCCAATTTGTAAGACCTCAATGAGGCAACACCACATTTGTAAAACCTTGAAAGGGCATAGCCCCAATTCCAAGGCCAAGGCCATAATATCGAACTTATAAGACCCCTAAAAGGGCATACCCTTTATATGAAGGCCAAAGTCATCTCACTCGGGGACTAATCATACTCGATGAGGCAAAATTAAGCTTATAAGACGTCAATGACAAGCATCAAAATTCAAACCACAAAAGCAAAGACAAAGGAAAAATGAAAGTTTATGCCAAAACAAGATGGAAGATCTCTTTATATAAATGGTGGTACGAAGGTACATTTATAATACTCCCACAGGGAGACCTTTACCGAAAGAAAACCTAGTCTATCATTATCATCGGGGACTTTGACTTCATCAACCCCCTCGGGACTAGCATTCTCATCAGCTTCTTCCCCTTCGTTTTCAATACCGGATTCATCGTTGATAGAAAAGAGGAACTTAGCACCAATCTCGTCCGCCTATGCTTTATCTCCTCCGAGAGATCAGAGCCCTTATCATGAATCTCCTCGAGGGTCTCCCTCCGAGATCTGCATCGGGCATACTCATTGCTTCTTCGCTCTCAATTGAAATCCCCCCCCCCCAACTCCTTCTGAGCATCAGTAGCATCTGTTAAACGGTGCCTATTCCCTTCGAAGTATTTTTTGACGTCTCACAAACGAATTTTCGGACCGAGAACAGTTTGGGCTACGTTTTTGCCAATATCACAACAAGGTGTGTTGCCCCTGAAATTAGGAAAGCACTCAAGAACTTCAAGTGGGAGGATATTAAGACTCCTACGAGAATTTTTGTCTAAAAAATATAACATATATGTGAAGCTGCTTGGACTCGGATTCAGGGAAAAGAAGAATTGGTGAAGCATTTTCCAACATCGAAATTTATCTGCGACATGAATGAATATCTTCCAGTTACCTTCTCCCCGCCAAGGAATGGCCCGACAGCTCTATAGATAGCTAGCTATATCTTATTCAGATGGAGGGACCTTCACTTGCACCGCCTTCTCTCAACGGCAATACACCTTTGCCTTTTCAATATCGGTCACCGGACTAACATATCGAGACGTGGGCTCGCATCGGCCCGCTACCAAGGAAGATTTATCAGCCTTAAAATCAGATGACGTTTCACAGGGTCTAGGGAGGCACTCCTCAACACGAGGGGGAACTGCCATTTTTCTCTTAGACGAGCGTGAAGAAGAAAGGGTTTTCTATTTTTGAGGGACCGTCTTAGAAGTTTTGACCATGACTATGTTAAAATTTCAGAATAAGAAGAAGAAAACCAGCGAAGAGATGAACGCAGAGAAGGGATGAAAGCAGAAGCTGCTAAATGAGGATTTGAGGATGTTGCAAAGGGTGAAAATTTGAAAAAAGAAGGGTTGGAATATTTATAGAGGTTTTTCTAAGCGTACTGGAGAAGCTGAAAGGGCAGAAAATAGCGGTTCATGGGCTTTTCGAGAACCGTGCTCTGTGCAACTTTTCTATCACATCAGCTGATAACCTCACGTGCTGACGTCACAGTGGAGATATTGAAGATCCAAGAATTCAAATTCGTTTCTTATCATTTCACTCTAAGAAACGCGGGGACTATCTACATACGGCCAAGATCGAGAAAGTCCGATTTTAGAACCTCTATGACATCCCAAGCCCGGTTTTAAGGGGCTCAAAGCACAGTTCGAGTCTTGACTCCGAAGTACTCCCCTCGAGAGAGCATATCGAGGACTCACCACAGCGTACCTCGAGGTAGTATGAAAATCGATGACCGTCACGGAAAGGCGAAAAATTCCCAAGGGCACGTGGTTAGAGCTGACAGGGTCTGCAAGAATAGTACAAGTCCGTACTGAGCCGTTATACAACTGTATCAATATCATTTCCTTGTCATGATTAGACATGTACTATTTTGGGACTCTCCCCTCCTATATAAAGGGGACCCCTATCATTTTGTAACACACATGAATATTCAATACAATAGAACATTCTCTGCTTTTCTTGCTTAAATGTGCTCAATAATTACTCTATAGATTTATTGCTCTTTACTTATTGTCTTCATTTACTGTTCTTCTTTTATTTCCCATCATTAGCCGTAAAAGGCTATTCCCGAGGCCCCCAATATCATTGTTTCTTCATCGATTGCTCATTATTAACTGCTCTAGCTAGACCTCGAGGCCCTCCTGTTCCAACCAGCTCGAGGCCCCGCTCTGTGACAACATTGGTTTGCATATCTTACTTTTCTAACTCATACTTAGTACTTCCTATAGAACAACTAATATTAAGATAAACCACATATTTTTAGAACCACAAAATCAAGTATAATTGTTAGCACCATTTTCAAGATAAACAACCTTACATTCGAGAAGGTAGAGTTATTATCTCCGATAGACTCTCGGCTAAGAAAAAAAATGCATAAAATGAGCTAATAGCGAAATATAGCGTCTTTTTTTTTTCTTTTGACTAGTGAAGACAATAATTCTTGCAGTCGAGTCAATGCATGTATTTTTCCAATTTCATTTCCTCTGCTAGATCAAATCACTAAATTAAAGAGCAGGTGGTTTAAGTCAAATCTTGAAGCCGGTCCCTATTAATATCTACTTTATATATTCATTTAATGCGTTTAACTAGTCCGTTCACTTTTACTTGGTACGTTTTGACTTTTTGTGTTTCTTACAAAATAATAAATAAAATGTATAATTTACTATGATACCCATATTAATTGATGCATATTTTGTTGTATTTTTGAGATATTCTTTTTGAAATATGTAATCAATACTGTGGGTATAACAGGAAAAAAATTTATTTTCTCATGATATGCGTAAAGTGACAAGTAAAAATGAAAGTCTATCAGTATATCTGCTAAGTAAAAGTGAACGGAATGAGTAGGTGTCTTCTTTCAAGTGTTAAGCCGAGAAACATTTCATAAGTATCTAAGTGCCAAGATAATTATTGACCGAGAAACAATAATAACAACTCAATCCCAAATTAATTGGGATTGGTTATATTAATCATTTACACTTATATTCCGCTCTATTCCCGAGAAACTGTTAATGAAACAAGTTGTATCGAATTTCAATATCACTATCTCTTGAACATTAAACACTTTGAAATGGTAGGATTATCCAAATAGAGACGGTATCAAGAATTGATAACTAATAAAAGTAACTGCAAGAGAGTAACAACGTTCTAACTTAATTCTTTTGAGCTACTAAGTTCTAACTTAATAAATAATTTAAAATAAAACATAATTAGAACCAAAATTAATGGGTTTTGGGGAGGGGGGGACGAAGTATCATCAAATTCCAAAGTTGATAACTAATAAAAGTAACTGCAAGAGAGTAACAACGTTAAAATGTTACTTACTTGGTGAAAACCAGGTTCATGTGTTAAACTTATGCCAAGCTCTGCCAAGCAAGAGAAAATTCTAGCATCACTACCATAGAGATTTGGGTACCGCATCAAACAAGAATCCAAAACCCCAGCTAAAGCCTTAGCCAAAGGTTGACTAATCGCATATCCGCCACCACCAAATGCCATATCAAATGAAAAATAAGCATTTTGAACATAGCTCTCTGAATTAGACCCTATATAATACCATTCATTATGATCATATTTTTCTAGCGTCTTCACCAAATTATCCACGAAAAATACTGTATCGTCATCTCCAAAAATGTACCATCGCACGTTAGGATCGTTACGTGCAACAACTTGTTTTATCATGCACGTTATGCCAAGAGCATAACGTGCCCCCGTACGATGGGTATACGGGAAACGAGAAGTGTTTTCGTAAATTAGAACTTTTGGAAGATCGATATTTTTCGGAGAATTATCCGATGGAGGGTGGTCTAAAAATACATAAGCTTTCGTTGAGTTAGGTTTGTACCATAGACGGAAGAGTTCTTTGCGTTTGGAAAAGGTTTTAGAGGAAGAAGCAATTGAGAAAACAAGGTGGTTAACGGTGGTCGGAGAGTTTTTGTTGGTGGCGGCTGTGATGGCGGAGGAGAATGAGGTTAATTTTTGGAAAATGGAGGTAGAACGATGGTAATTGAGAGAAAGAAAAAAGAATGAGAAAAAGGTGAGTATTAAGCAAATGTCTTTGAAGCAAAATGGGGTTTTGGAAAACATTTTTATTTGATTAGAGAGGTTTAGTGAATCGAAATGACTTTGTTCAAGTTAAAATATATTTTTGACAGATTTTTTGATGTGTGAAAATGTATTTCAATATATTGGAGACCTGGTGAATCTTAGATTGGATTTTGTGAGAAGAAATGAAAGCTTTTGAAAATTAATACTAGTATTTACTCTATTAGTATGCTTTACTAACAAAAACAGACTTGCAACAAACTTTGTTTGATTAGTCAACATGTAAAGAGATGTTATTCTTGTTTTATATGGACACATCCATGGCTACATGCCACAACAGTAAATTTTATTAACCTCAAATAATATAAGAACACTTCTAAAGATCCAAATATCTACACTACCCTAACTTTCAAAATTCAACGTAATGTTCTGTATCTAGCTCAGTTTACTTCGCATTTTACGCTGTAAAGTTACAATTTTGTTTAATACATAAAAATTATTCGATCAATCTTACGCGAACAAACGGAAATGTTTATATTTCAGTTAAAAATAAAAAAAAGTCAAATAAAATTGGCCGTAAGTTATAAGTATATGTATTGTTCTCATTGCAATTAAAATGAGAAGAAAAAAAAGAAGTCAACAATTTGTGGATTAAAGTAGAATTGAGTTGTGGCATACTAGGACACTTTCATTATTTTATTTGTTTTGCTGCAAACGATATAATAACACAACCCAAAGACCAAAGTCACATAGTTCCTAAATATTTACATTGTACAAGGTAAAATTGATTTATATTAAATATTTGAATGATTATGTGACACGTGGAGTCGGAGATAATGAAAGATGAAGCGAGTGAGAACTAAGACCGAGGATAACAACTTCAGTTGGTATCAGATAGATCCCAAAAGGAATTGATCACGTCCAACTATGCCTTTTAAAAAGAATAAAGCGATCGCTGCAAATATATTCCGGCTATCAAGTCCGGAGTCGAATCCCACAGGGAATTAACCTATCAATCCCAGCTATCAGACTTACACAATTTCTCGTAATCAACTTTCCAAGATATTTGAGTAACAAATGGGATGTTTACTAACTAATTATTACTTAATGAGAATGCAGTAACTAAGAACGTGTACTTCAACTACACGAAATGGCCCTGACCATCGTGACTTTAGCTTACCCAGAAATAGACTTAGCCTTGAGTTGTATAGCAATACCGTATCTCCGGGTCTAAAATTTCACTCAATTATGTTCTTATCATGTAACATCTTCATTCTCTCTTTGTAAAATCTTGTGCTCTCAAAAGCATGATAGCGGAACTCATCAAGCTCGTGCAATTCTGTGACTCTACTTGTTCCCGCAGAATTCATGTCGAGATTCAACTGTTTCAGCGCCCACCAAGCTCTTTGCTCCAACTCCACCGGCAAGTGACACGCCTTCCAAACATCAATTGTATGGCGACATTCCAATTGGTGTTTTGAAAGCGGTTATATAAGCCAAGAGTGCATCATCTAACTTTCTCTCCCAGTCCGTTCTTGTGGCATTCACTGTCTTAGTTAACACACTCTTTATTTCTCTGTTTGACACTTCCACTTGCCCACTTATCTGCGGATGATATGGAGTGGCCACCTTGTAGCGTACATCATATTTCTCTAGCAACTTCTCGAAGGCTCGATTACAAAAATGAGTACCTCCGTCATTGATTATGGCCCTTGGGGTGCCAAATCGGGTGAATATGTTCTTCTTCAAAAACCCAATCACCCCCTTTGCATCATTGGTGGGGAGTGCTGCAGCTTCCACCCATTTGGACACGTAGTTCAGATCGACAAGTATGTACTTGTTGCCATATGAAACTGACGAAGGGCCCCATAAAGTCGATTCCCCATACATCGAACACTTCGACTTCCTAAATTGGGTTCATGGGAATCTCATGTCGACGGGAAATATTCCCGGTTCGCTGGCATTCATCACAGACCTTTACCCATAAATGTGCATCTTTGAACATTGTTGGCCAGTAGAAGCCTGCCTCCAAAACTTTCGCGGTTGTCCTGACTCCTCCGAAATGTCCACCGTATGCTGATGCGTGACATGCCTGCAAAATAGAAGACTGGTCTATCTCGGGGATACATCTCCGGATCATGTTGTTAACACAAATCCTGAACAGATAAGGTTCATCCCAATAATACATGCGGCAATCACGAAAGAACTTTTTCTTTTGCACAGAGGAAAGGTCATAAGGAATTATACCGCTCGCCAGATAGTTTGCAATGTCTGCATACCATGGAGCTTCCTCAAGACTTGTGGCTAGTAGTTGCTCATCTGGAAAGGTTTCCAGAATCTCTTCTACCTCAATCGCTTTCTTAGCTCCTTCCAGTCTCGACAAGTGGTCAGCTACTTGGTTTTCGGTTCCCTTACGATCACAAATTTCCAAGTCAAACTCTTGTAGCAGTAGCACCCAACGAATCAAGCACGATTTTGACTCCTTCTTCTCGATTAGGTACCAGAGGGTAGCATGATCAGTATAAACAATTACCTTCAAGCCTATCAGGTACGATCTAAACTTGTCAAACGCAAACACTACTGCCAGCATCTCCTTCTCAGTCACAGTGTAGTTCAGCTGGGCTCTACTCAACGTTCTACTTGCGTAGTATATTGGGTGCATGATTTTATCTTTTCGCTGCCCAAGAACTGCTCCCATAACATAGTCACTTGCATCGCACATTAGCTCAAAGGGTTTCTCCCAGTCAAGGGCAACAATGATAGGTGTTGTGACTAGTCTCTTCTTAAATTCCTCAAATGCTACCCTGCAGTCATCAGAAAACACAAAAGGATGATCTTTTTCAAGAAATTTACACAAGGGGTTAGCAATTTTGGAAAAGTATTTTATAAATATCATATAGAAGCTGGCATTGCCCAAGGAAACTTCTGACTTCTTTGACGGAAGTGGGTGGTGGAAGCTTTGCTATAATGTCAACCTTTGCGTGATCCACCTCAATGCCCTTACTTGACACCAAGTGTCCCAAGACTATACCTTCCTGTACCATGAAATGGCACTTCTTCCAATTGAGCACCAGATTGGTCTCGACACACCTCTTCAATACTCTTCTCAAGTTCTTAAGGCAATCATTGAATGAATTCCCTACCACTAAGAAATCATCCATGAAAACCTCCATTATTTCTTCTACCATGTCCGTGAAGATGGCCATCATGCACCTTTGGAATGTGACAGGTGCGTTGCATAGGCCAAACGACATCCTCCGAAAAGCATAAATCCCATAAGGGCAGGTGAATGAGGTCTTTTATTTGTCCTTTGGTGCAATAGGGATCTAATTGTACCCTGAGTACCCATCCAGAAAACAAAAATGGGACCTCCCTGCCAGTCTATCTAACATCTGATCAATGAATGGAAGTGGGAAGTGGTCTTTCCGGGTAGCCAAGTTCAACTTCCTGTAAGCCATATAGATTCGCCAACCTGTGACTGTTCGTGTAGAGATCAATTCATTCTTCTCATTTTTCACTACTGTGATTCCACCCTTTTTTGGTACACACTGAACTGGGCTAACCCACTTGCTGTCAGAGATGGGGAATATGATTCCCGCATCTAACCACTTGATAAATTCTTTCTTCATCACTTCTTTCATGTTGGGGTTCAGCCTTCTTTGTTGTTATTAGGAAGGTTTGTGCCCATCTTCCAGTAGAATCTTATGCATACAGAAGGCCGGGCTGATCTCCTTGATGTCTGCAATGGTCCACCCAACAGTCTTGCACTCCTTCGGTACCTACAAAAGTTGTTCTGCCTGCACATCTAACAAACTAGATGAGATAATAACAGGTAAAGTGGAGTTAGGTCCTAAGAATGCATACCGGAGATGGGCTGGAAATGGCTTCAGCTCCAACTTTGGGGGATCTTTTATCGATGGTTTGGCCGGAGGGGTTTTTCTTTCCTCTAAGTGCAAGGGCTCAAATTCGAGCTCCCTTTTCCAAAAACCTTTGCCTTAAAGAGCAAGTTCCCACTCTGCCAATTCTTCTCCATTAGCTTCATCTAGGCTCATGAGACAAGCTGCTAGAGGATCTTGAATGTTCAATGTCTCATCTTCCTCCTCCAAAATTACATCCACGACATCTATTAGAGAGAAATCGGCGAATTCACTTGGTTGCCTCATAGATTTCTGCACATTGAATGTTATATCCTCAGCGTGTAATCTCATTTTGAGCTCTCCAGTTTCACAGTCAATTAGAGCTGTCCTAGTCGCCAAGAATGGTCTTCCCAAAATTATAGGAATTTCCTCTTCAACCCGACAGTCAAGGATGACAAAATTTGCTGGGAACACAAACTTCCCAACCTGCACCAATACATCATCTAGAATACCAGAGGGCCTCTTTACTATCCTGTCAGCCAGCTGCAATAACATGGACGTGGGTCTAGCTCTTCCAATGCCGAGCCTTTTATAAATAGCCAGGGGAATAAGATTTATACTTGCCCCCAAATCACACAGTTCCTTAGCAAATTCAAAGTTACCAATTGTGCAAGGAATTGTGAAACTCCCCGGGGTCAAACAACTTCCCTGCAATGCGTCTCATCACAACAACACTGTAAGTCTGAGTTAGTGTAACTGTAGCCAAGTCTTGGAAGTCGAACTTGCGAGACATCAAGTCCTTCATCATTTTTTCATAACCAGGCATCTCCTTTAAAGCATCAATCAATGGAATATTTACCTGAATTTTCTTCAACATCTCCAAGAATTTCATGTATTGCTCATCTTTCTGATACTTGGCCAGTTGTTATGGGAATGGTGCTGGAGGTCGTTTCTTCCCGGTGATTTGATTTTTTTCTAGTTTAGGCACTGTCTCCACTATCGGTTCCTGTGCTGCCTCAGTCTCTTTCACAGCCTCTTTTTCTTTGTTGGCATCTTCTTGAGCATGTTGTACCGCCACATCAGTCAACCCTGCTGAATCATGTACCTCAATGGGTACTGGCACCAATGTCTCGACAGGTCTGCTTTCGCGAGCAATCTCTTTCTCCAAGTCTAGGTCTCTATCATTTCGTAGACTCACTGCCATTAGCTGTTTTGGGCCCTGCTCCTTGGATTGATCTGTGTGTCTGCAGGTAACGTCCCCTGAGGACGATTATTCAGAGCCATGAAAATCTGACCCAATTGGATCTCAATATTCTTTATTGCTGACTCATGTGAGTCTACTCTCCCAGTTACTTTCAAAGTGGACCCAATCAATTGTTGCATCATTCCCTCAAGTCTACCAAACCCATCTTCATGTCTCCCAGTGTGTTGTTGTTGAGGTTAATGATAAGCTCGCTGCTGATTCTGATGGTTGTATCCCTGTTGCCTTTGGTAAGGCACCACTTGACCTTGAGGTCGCATGGCCCCAAGATTGTTGCTATTGTTGTGCTGCTGCGGGGCAGGCCTATATTGTTGATTCTGCTGACCCCAATTCTGACCACCTGGTATCTGTTCCCCATAGTTGGACACATAATTCATGTTCTCCTGATATTGTTGGTGATCACCTTCTTCACTCCACGAGCAACCATATGGCTGATTAATGCAAGATGTACATGAACCCCCATTAGTTGCATCAACATTGTGTATATGCTGTTTTTGGCCTATTTCATCAACCATTTTGGTGAGGATGCTCATTTGTGTCATTAGAGTGGCCATATTTTCAGCTAGGGAGTTAGTTAGGTCTAAGGCCACTGAGTGAACCACAAGAGTGATTGGAGCGTTCCTAGTCGTCCATCCCGAGTTTTGTGCCATCTTATCAAGTAAGATCTTGCTCTCTCTGAATGTTTTGCTAAAAAATGGTCCACCTACTAAAGCACCAACATTGGCTTTCAAGCTATCTGCCAAACCCATGTAAAACCTCTGGCCCAACATCTGCTCCGGAATACCATGGTATGGACACAAAACCAGCAGCCCTTTAAACCTTTCCCACGTCTCTTGCAATGTTTCTGTTGGTTTCTATCTGAAGCTCAATATCTCATCAATTTGCTGAGCAGTCTTGTTGGGTGGGTAAGATTTGTTCACAAATTACTTGCCTAATTCCTTCCAAGTAGTGATGGAATTTATGGGGAGTGAATTAATCCAAGTCTGAGCTGCTCCCATCATTGAGAATGGAAACAACAATAGCCTTATTGCTTTCGGTGTCACATTATGTTGTCTTTGTGTGGCACAGATTGACAGGAAATTCTTTAGATGCTGTTAAGGGTCTTCGATGTATGACCCTGAGAATAGTCCCTTGTTTTGCAACAAATGAAGCATGTTGTTTGTAATCTGGAATGAGTAATGTCATGGGCAGATTTCCAGCCATGCCCCATGACCCCTTGGACGCGTCCTGTGGCATCCTAGCAAGCCTCCCAACACCTAGCCTTACGGACGGCTCCATGGTCTTGGCTGCACCAAGTCACAAGCGCGCATGTGCCTCTGTCGCCCCACCTATATCCCTTGCTAGCGCCCAGCCGCAAGTAGCTGCCAACAGCGGCGCACGCGCAGATCGTGATGCCAGAGACAAAGTTACTGAAAACGAACCTGTTTCTACCTTGTAGGAAACTAAGTCCTTTTCATTGTAAATATAGAGTAGTTTTATTCCATGTAATTTCATTATGTTCCTCTAGCTTAATTAGGTCAAGTCATGTAGCTTTGTTTATTTTTTTTAAGCATTATTAGGGGGGATCAAGCAATCAAAACTTTCTAGAAAGCAATTCTCTGTACTGGTGTCTCTCCCGCTCGACACCGCATTGCCTTCTTTTGTAATAGCTTTCATTTAAAAAATTAAGCTTTCTTTCAATTCTCTTTACTGTTCTCTCAATTGTTCTTGACATCAATTTTCCCGTACGGCACTGACAATCTCGTCTAGCGTACGGAGGGGAGCTCAGTTGGCGAACAGTAGCTTCACTGACATCAGTTTCTTAGCCTTACGTCGCCCTTCCTAGGAATCTCAAGAAGGCGCCGCGTAATAGTAAGCTTGTATCTGCAGGACTACAATTGCGGTTGCTAAGTTGTCCGCAGTGGGTTGTGCCCAATCGTACAATTCAGCCTCTAGAAGAAGAGGCACCATCACCTGCTCATTCGAGTCATTCACGTTATCCCCATTGTTCCTGTTGTTTACTTCGTCTGCCATGTCTGGTTCAAGTTGTTCAGCCAAGTTCTGTTGTTGTTTGCTTTTCCTGTTTGTACGATTCAATGCCTTGAAAACTTTCTCAGGATCTGATAATGCTTCAAACACTTCACCAGTTCTTGAGGAGTTTCTAGGCATGCACCTGTAACACCTAAGATTAAAAACATTAGAGTTTCAAGGTATTCAGTTTGAGTCGAAGAAAATTGATTACACTAAGAATTTTTTATTTTTTTGCACTTCTTTTAACTGTAATTAATAACACCGTTAATTCCCCGGCAACGGTGCCAAAATTTGATCACGCACAACTATGCCTTATAAAAAGGACAAAGTGATCGCTGCAAATATATTCCGGTTATCAAGTACGGAGTCGAATTACACAGGGAATTAACCTATCAATCACAGCTCTCAGACTCACACAATTTCTCGTAATCAGCTTTCCAAGATATTTGAGTAACAAATGGGATGTTTACTAACTAATTATTACTTGAGAATGCAGTAACTAAGAACTAACTAAGAACATGTTGTAGACAATAATTTGAATGATCTAAGGTTATGATTTCCCCTATTGCCGGAGTCCTTTCCGCTATGTTTGTTGTAAATTTGCCTAAATCTTCTCTATCGATCATGAGCACTCTGACTGTCGTAACTCTCTCCCGAGTAATTACAACAATATACTAGACATATTCTCCTGAATTACACTAGCTAACTTTAATTACAGCTCACCTAGATCACACCCAAGGTTTCGTTATCCCTAATTCCACCTTTAAACCCTTCGTATTGATCCCTCATATACGTCAGGAGTGATGTTGTTGAACAACGACCTAAATATGCACTCTCTCCCGAGTAATGCACACTAAATAGGCACATCTAATTGAGGGCCCTTCAATCAACAACAACAAGCATATAGTTGAACTAATAGAGAGAAAACTATGGCAAATATATATTAACATAACAAGAAATTCATCCTTTAATAGGTTCCATCAAAACCCTAGATTAGAAGTTTAACTACTCATACTAATGCAAAAAACAACACTAATATAATTCATAATCCACAAATAGAAGTAAGAATAAGAAGATAAAGACTCTGAAGAATTGATTTGTCTTCTCTCCCTTGTTCTTGCCTCCAATATTGTCTAAAACAAGCTTAATCTGACTTCAGGGCGAGTTTTTGCTCTTATAGGTTTAGGTTAGTTGCCCAGGAATTTACACAAAAGCCCATGCATTCTATCGCGCCTGGCATCCCGTCCGCGACCGTGGATTTTCACCTCTTCACTGCCTCACTTCGCGAGCTGCTTCGCGCCCAGATCCGCGGTCGTGGACCTGCCTTTTGCGTTTTTGCTTGCTTCTCTCGCTCTTTTTCACCCGGGCTATCCGTTGATTGGCCTTGTATGTTCATATTACTTCAAAACACCCTTTATCTTCATCCTAGCTTGGAGTAGCTCCTGCAAAACATAAATTTCTCAATTAGAGCATTTTGTTATCTTTTAAGATTCCAACATCAATAAAGTGCGGTTAAATTAGAGTGTAAATAGTGTCTAAACGCAATTATAGGCTACTATCAGGAACGCAGTCGATGGAGGAAAACAAATATTTGTCAGTATATGGTATTTAATGAAGAATATTCCTCAGTATTAAATACACAGCCATTGCAGGGAATTTTGGTATTTATGGCCTACTGTTTCATATTCATCTATGGCCCCATGATTGTCATTTAAGAGGGCTTTGATCCTAGGATCTTTTTCTCAAGGTAAAACTATAAATAAGAGCTTCATCAACCATTGTAGGGAGGAGATCTATGAAGCTTATGCTATACATTATTCTCAAGCTAAATAATACTTTATTTTCTGTCTAATTTTGTTCCTATCGCTCTCTTCGGAAGCCTTTCTCTCGGAACAGGCTGCCTGCTATTTATTTCGATTTCAATGATAAGTCTTGTTTTTCATTTAATTTATTTATCATTTTGGGATCAAATCAATACCCTTGTTTGTAAATCACGTAACAAATTCACCTATATTGTTTTACGGTAAACAGTTTGACGCCCACCGTGGGGCCTAGAAAACTGCTTAGTTGAGTTGATCCTTGCATCTATTACTAACTTGTTTGATTCTTGGTTTCGTAGAAAAAATTATGAAAAATGGCAGATGACGATGTCAACATCACACACATTGTTGAGGCACAAGAAAATCTGCCTCAACACAAGGATTCAATTAGTTACACCCGTAACGAGGGGATGTAGCAACTTCGGTTCATGGCGGGCTAAATCTCCGACATGTGCAGGAGACAACCCCTGATGGAGTTGAGGATGAGGACGTTGCCGAAATAGTAAGGATATTGAGAGAGTAGCAAAAGGCCATCATGGGCCATCTCTCAAGGCAAGACCAAGCCATGACAGAACTAAAGCATGCATTTTTAGTGCTTCCAACAATGCAAATGGAAGAGGCCATATTCCTCCCGGTGCTCCCGAAAATCAAACAGCTCAAAGAGTCGATAACATCACCCCGAGGGGTGAGGTTTTATTTGACGGAATTGGGGGGATCGATAGCGGAACCGGTAATGACAACAATAATGATTCCTTCAAAACTGAACTCATTATATTCATGAGGGAAATGAACGAGCGGATGGATCATAATTCAAAGAGTTCCACGCTCGAGTGGACAATATTTCGGGCGCACCACAAGTGTTGAAGGGTACGGATACGACGAAGTACACCCAATTGCCGTTCAAACCAAGCGCAACACCATAATTGATTTTGAAACGGTTCAAAATACCAGACCTACCGAAGTATGATGGGACTTTAGACCCTCAAGAGCACATCACAACTTATACAACGGCAGTAAAAGGAAACGACCTGGCCCAACATGAGATTGAGTCGGTCCTACTAAAGAAATTCGGTGAAACCCTCATGAAGGGGCGTTAACATGGTATTCACTCTTACCCAAAGACTCAATAAATTCCTTTGAGATGCTACTAGAGTTCTTCATCAAGGCTCATGCCCGGGCCAGGAAGGTCCGGGATCGGAAGGCGGACATATTCAGAATTTTGTAAGTAGAGTCCAAATTGCTGCATGAGTTCGTGATCGGGTTCCAGAAAGAAAGTATGTTGTTACCGGTCATGTCAGATAAATGGGCAACTGGCATTTACTAAGGGGTTAAACCCGAGGAGCTCCGATGCTTCTCAAAAGCTGAAGGAAAGCCTTCTCGACTTCCAAGAAACTACATGGCGGATGTCCATAACCGTTATGAACTAAAGATAAGGATAGAAGATGCTTGGGTTCCCGGCATCGACCAAGGGTTGGGATCGAAAAAAGAACATGGATAAATTGAAAGATGATTTTGACGCATATTGGCATCTTCTAAGGGCCGATTCTTCCCATATGAGAGGGACAAAAAATGCAACAGCAAAGGATTTCGGTCAGTAGATAGGTTCGCCCCCGATAGAAGAACTGACTGCGGCCGAAATGACAGGTCGTTGCAAGACAAAAAGGTATAGGATTATCGGGATTCCACTAATCCTAGACTGTCAGAGTATAATATCAATATTAGGGTAGTGGAGTTGGTATTGAAAATGAGAAACATGAATAAAACATGGTTTCCAAGGCCAATAAGATCTGACCCCCCCAGCTAGAGGGATCCTAATTTATGGTGCGAATATCACAGGACTCGTGGCCACCAAACTGAGGATTATCGGCATTTGCGTGAGGAGGTGGCAACGCTGTCAAATAATGACCATCTCAAGGAATTCCTAAGTGATCGGGCCAAGAACAATTACTGCCGCAACTGAGACAACGTAGAACCCTCAAAGATAGGGAAGATCCTCCTCGACTAACTATCAACATGATTTTCATAGGGAACGAGATCAACGATGTGACTTTCTCGGCAGCCAAGAAGACAAAGGTATGAGTGACTCATAGCAAGAGACTTCGGGAAGTCGCCGAAGACGACATTACCATCACGGAAGAAGATGAGAATGGACTTCTTCTGCTATAAAACGATGCCCTGGTAATTTATATTAACATTCTAGATTTCAAAATTAAATATGTTTTGGTTGACCCAGAAAGTTCATCCAATATCATTCAATGGTGGGTAATAGAGCAAGCCAAACTTACCGGAATCATCATTCCGGTAATAAAGCTCATTGGTGGGTTCAACTTAGCGAGTATGACATCCCGGGGCGAGATCGTGCTGCCCATGAAGGCCAAAGGGGTCACAAAGACCACCTTATTTGAAGTGGTGGACAACGACATGGGCTACAACATAATTCTTGGAAAACCATGACTACATGAGTTGAAAGTTGTGCCATCAACATATCACCAACTGCTAAAATTCACGACTTCGGAGGGAATCAAACAAATAAGAGGAGATCAACCGGTAGCAAGGGAAATGAATGCAACATTGGTTTCTAGCAGTAAAGTAAAGGAACTAAACTTATAGCAATTACAGGAACCGGCGCCTACTCCCGAGCCAAGCGAAGATGAAAAAGGGGAGGAGTCATCGAAATCTACTAAATTTTAAAAAATATTTATTAGATTTCAAAAACTAATTATTGAAATACGTTTTAATAACCTAAAAGTTTAATGCACCAAGTTTAAGTATTTAATCAGCTTCTGTCTTTAAAAGTAATGCGTTTCATAAACAATTTCAGATATGCACAAACCATAACGAATGATAATGCAATCTAACTTCTTTTTTGTGCATACAGATCTTTATTCATGATCTACAAAGCACAAGAGAGACAATTGCGAATAAACACACAGTGAAGTCAAGAGAAGGCATGGTAAGAGACGAGCAACTATACTTCTTGTAAAGGGTGCATCCCATATGACATAGTTAGTCTTCTAAGTGTAAAATACGTTGGAAGTGGTAAAATAAGATGTTAAAATGCTCAACATGTATTTGAGTTTTGATATGGATTAAGGCATTAAGCAAGACATTTTATCCTAGTTTATCAAATTCATTTAATGACTTTAATGTGGATTGTTGAAAATTCAAGGATTGAAGATGCTTGGGTTCCCGGCATCTACCAAGGGTTAGGATCGAAAAAAGAATAGGGATAAATCGAAAGATGATTTTGACGTAGATTGGCATCTTCTAAGGGCCGATTCTTCCCATATGACAGGGCCGAAAAATGCAACATCAAAGGATTCCGGTCAGTATATAGGTTCGCCACCAATAGAAGAACTGACCACGACCGAAATGACAGGTCATTGTAAGACAAAGAGGTATTGGATTACCGGAATTCCTTTTATCCTAGAGTGTCAGAGTATGATATCAATGTTAGCATAGTGGAGTTGGTATTGGAAATGAGAAACATGAATAAAGCACGGTTTCTGAGGCCAATAAGATCCGACCCTCGCTAGAGGGATCTTAATTTACGGTGCAAATATCACGGGACTCGTGGTCACCAAACTGAGGATTGTCGGCATTTGCGCGAGGAGGTGGCAACGCTGTTAAAGAACGACCATCTAAAGGAATTCTTAAGCGATTGGGCCAAGTACAATTACTGCCACAACTAAGACAACGCAGAACCCTCAAAGATAGGGAAGATCCTACTCGACTAACTATCAACATGATTTTCATAGGGAAAAAAATCAACGATGTGACTTTCTCGACAACCAAGAAGACAAAGGTATGAGTGACTCATAGCGAGAGACTTCGAGAAATTGCCGAAGACGACATTACCTTCACGGAAGAAGATGTGGATGGACTTCTTGCCATACAACGATGCCCTGGTAATTTCTCTTAACATTCTAGATTTCAAAATTAAACGTGTTTTGGTTGACCCAGAAATTTCAGCCAACATCATTCAATGGTGCGGACTCGAGCAACCCAAACTTACCGAAAGCATCATTCCAGTAATAAAGCTCATTGGTGGGTTCATCTTAGCGAGTTTGACATCCCGGGGCGAGATCTTGCTGCCCATGAATGCCAAAGGGGTCACAAAGCCACCTTATTTGAAGTGGTGTACGGCGACATGGGCTACAACATAATTCTTGGCAAACCATGATTACATGAGTTGAAAGTTGTGCCATCAACATATCACCAACTGCTAAAATTCATTGCTCCGGAGGGAATCAAACAAATAAGAGGAGATCAACCGGCAGCAAGGGAAATGAATGCAATATCTGTTTCCAAAAGTAAAGGTAAGGAACTAAACTTATAGCAATTACAGGAACCGACACCTACTCCCGAGCCAAGCAAAGATGAAA
The DNA here is from genome assembly GCA_005239525.1 of Nicotiana knightiana. NCBI lineage: Eukaryota > Viridiplantae > Streptophyta > Magnoliopsida > Solanales > Solanaceae > Nicotiana > Nicotiana knightiana. Next base: position 44,331 of record ML391497.1, read on the forward strand.
AAGGGGAGGAGTCATCAAAATCCCACCAGGTACCAAGATATTTTCAGGTACCAGAAGAAACATACGCGACCAAGTCCACGACAGAATAACTCGAACAAGTGGCTTTGTTCAAGAAATTCCTGGAGATAAAATTTCACTTGGGGACATTAAACCCCGAGCTCAGGTAAGAAATTATTGATTTTCTTAAAACGAACATTGATTGTTTCGCATGGTCGCACGATATGATAGGTATTCTACTAGAGGTGGTAGTGCACAAGCTAAGCCTAGACCCATATGTCCCACTGATAAGGCAGAAGAAGCGCCTAATAGCTGAGGTCAGAAATAGATTTGTCAAAGAAGAGGCAACTCATTTACTTGACATCGGTTCAATAAGGGAGGTAAAGTATCCCCACTAGCTAGCTAATGTAGTTGTAGTTCCAAAAATAATAATAAATTTCGTAGGAGCGAAGATTATAAAGACTTGAATAAGGCGTGCCCAAAAGACTCATTCCCACTGCCGCACATCGATCAAATGATTGTTGCCACGGGCGGACATGAGTTAATGAGTTTCCTCGATTCCTAGTCCGAGTACAATCAAATTATTATTAACACGGAGGCTAAGGAAAAACTTTGTTCATAACGAATTTCGACACATATTGTTATAATGTGATGCCCTTTGGGCTTAAAAATGTCGGAGCCACTTATCAGAGGCTCGTGAATAAAATGTTCCAAAAACAAATATGTAAAGCAATGGAAGTATACATAGATGATATGATTTGAATGTAGGTAACCATTTAAAACACCTCCAAGAAACCTTCGATATCCTAAGGAAGCACAACATGAAGCTTAACCCCGAGAAATGCGCGTTCGGAGTTAGCTCAAGAAAATTCTTGGGTTTCTTGGTGTCATAAAGAGGGATTGAAGTTAATACCGATAAGATCAAAGTCATCGAGGACATCCTAGACCAGCTGACAAGCGTGAAATAATTCCAAAGGCTAAGTAGAAGATTGGCCGCTCTAAGTAGGTTCATTTATTGGTGTTTGGAAAAATATCATCACTTATTCTCTCTTTTGAAGAAGAAGAACAACCTTTGAATAGACTCCAGAATGCCAAAAGGCCTTAAAAGACCCGAAACGTCATCTATCAAGCCCTCCGCTACTATCAAAATCGCAAGAAGGAGAATAGTTGCCGGTATACTTAGTGGTCTCGGAGGTAGCAGTAAGTGTCGTTCTAGTCCGCGAGAACGAAGGCATGAAATCTCCTATCAATAATGTTAGCAAAATTTTGTCGGGAGCAGAAATTCGTTATCCACACCTTAAAAAACTGGCTGTAGCTCTCGTACTCGCCTCTCAAAAGTTTGGACCTTATTTTTAGTGCCATCCGATAGTCGCGGTGACAATTTTTCCCTGCGGAATGTCCTTCATAAACCTGAGTTTTCAGGTCGTCTAGCCAAATAGGCAGTTGAAACTAGCGAATTTGATATTGAGATAAGCCTAGGGCTGCAATCAAATCATAAGTTTTGGCCGACTTCGTGGCCGATTTTAATCCCGAGCTACTATCTTTGGTCACAAAATAAGCGGTGATGGTGTCGGAAACAACATCAGGAGTTTAGACCCTATTCACGAACAGAACTTCCAATGTGAAAGGGTCCGGGATCGGGGTGGTCCTAACCATGCCCTCAGGAGAAACCCTGAGGCATGCCATAAAAAATGTTCCCTTGACTAACAATAAAGCCGAGTGTGAAACATTAATTGCAGGACTCGAATTGGACAATAGACTTGGTTCCGAGGTCAAAGAAATCAAATGTGATTAGCAGCTGGTGGTAAACTAAGTTTATGGGACCTTTTCCACAAAGGAGGAACACATGCAACAATATGTGATTAAGGTTCAAACTTCCCTCACATGCTTCAGGGAGTGGTCGATCACCCACATCCCAAGAGAAGTACATGCATTGGCCAATTTGGGATCGTCCACAGAGATAAAAGGATCAATTTACGGTATTGTCGTGAAGCTCATGCATTCGGTACTGGATGTGGACGACTATTGTGAAGTAAATACAACCAACCTAGTCCGGTATTGGAGGAATGAGTTTATCGATTACCTTTAGCACGACAAGCAGCCAGAGGACCCAAAGGCATCCTGGAAACTCTGCACCAAAGCAACTCGCTACAACTTATGTGTGTGTGGGGGGGGGGG